>LBFL01017989.1:0-12926 GCA_000988845.1 Hypochthonius rufulus
AAACTGAAATTGCAAAGTGCAATGATTGCGCAAATTCATTGCAAATTGAATTATTAAAAAAAACAATTTAATTACATTTATAATGTAAAATATATCCCCCCTAAAGTCGGATGTCCTCCCATAGAATATTTAAAAATTTTCCTCTTTTAAGGACATCGGCTGTTAATACACTTACAATTTACACTTTTAATTTTTTAAAAGTGATATTTGATTTTCTATTCTCTTTTGAGTCACTATTTAATAACAAACATTTTTGAGGTTTAAATATTTGAATATATATTTTTTAATGAATTAATTAACGATTCCCTAAATTCCCTAAATTCTGAAATAATTTACATTTCTCATTATTAGACCGATAATTTCTGAACACAATGCTAATGTTGACCAAAATGAGCAACAATTGTACTAAACTAATACATGATTGAAATTGTTGGTCTGACTATATTAATGTTATTTAATGTGACTCTAGTGTTGGTTGTAATGCAATATTTAGGGCTGTTGTGATGCATCGCAATATATTATACTTTTCACATTCGGATTACAATAAATTTAACTCCGGTCACGTCCGTCCACATTAGCAGTGCGATGGAACCACCGGAGTTATCCGATTTTCTTTCCTCGAGAATTAGTGATACGCTGCAACCCTTAGCCTTTGCTAAAGGGGGTAATGGGCAATGGAATGACGCAAATAAATGAGAAAATGAGAAAACCGCGACATTAAAAGAAAAAGGGGCACGAGAAACGTGACAATCAAATGACTCCGATTGTTCATGAGGAGTATAACATGGGAATGTTCATGAGTATAACATGGGAATGGGCCAAAGAGTGAAATGCCGCGAAATGCCGAAACATCGAGAAAAGCTTTTTAAATAATGAAGAGATGCGTATGCATATGCGGGGATCGGAATTGCAATTGTGAAGAGTTAATATGTGGTGCTATGATTCGCTGCGACGAATGATCGATAAATACAAACAAATAATGCGAGGATTTTAAATCCCAAAAATCGAAGATTCGAATAAAATTTTAGGCTCAATTCACAATTATTTAAAATGCTCATGTAAATAATATTCATATTGGAAAAGGGATGATATTACTAAAGTAAATACACGGAATTACGTAGAACTTTTCATATAAGAAAAAGCAATTTTTATATAGAATAATATAGAATCGCGAACTTACCACGAATCCCTTAATTTGCTTCCTCCAACCGATAGGTCCAATGATGAGTTTGATTCGTCGCTTTTCGTCGATAGATTAATTGCAGAGCCTAACTTTGACTGAAGTGTAAGCGATGGTGGAGGCGATGTCAACGCACAGGATGACTCATATTGATGTTCAGATCTATTGTAAAAGAGAAAATTCAACACTTAACCCATGAGAACCGATTCCGGAAAATTATTATCGAAGAGTACCGACGTAACACATAAACCCCCATAACCTAAATATATTACCGTCCATAACTTTTGTTTGAGTTAGAGTTTTATTGGTATAGAAACGCACAGAGAGTCTGTTTAGGATATGAAAGTAATTTACGATACGCTTGATTTACATCAGTAGGTTTATGCGTGTATAAAAAACTATTTTAATTTCGCGACAATTTCTGTAATTCACATTTTATCATTTCTCCAAAAGCAATAATTAGCAAATCATAGACTTACTTATATGAGGAAATAAATTTTTGCTGATGGAGCGGTAATGGCGGTGATTGTGACAGTTTTTCCCGATGGAGAATCGAACAATTGTCGGATTTCGGTCCTTTTGGGGCAATCGGTCGGCTGTAATTTGGGGAATTTCCAGCGGTGCTGAATTGGTATTCAGGTTTAGAGTACTTTTCCAATTCTTTAGCTAAGTTTGTGCGTGGTGTTGCGTAACTCGACGATTGACCAGTCGAGTACTGACTCGGCAAATCCAATTGTTTGACGAAACACATCGGCCGAAGTACACGATCGGATCCCAATGAACCTGAAGGTGATGGAACATCGGAGTTTGTGATTGGTTTTGAGGAGAGATTTCCTAATTTGTCTTTATGTATAAGTTTCTCGACCGCCGCGAGAGGACATCCCGAAAGGCTGTGCAATGCAATTAACAATTTATTTAATGATATTTTATTTTAAGTTTTATCAATTACCTTCGGTGGGAATTTCTATTGCTATTCACATGACCTCTACCATTACATCCCTGAGTCGGACATCTGAAGAATATACAAGTGTAATCGATAATGGTTAATATTATGCATTTTTTGCGTATATAAAACCATTAAAAGTTATATATTTAAAGTTATTTCTTTTTAAATATTAAAAAGTTATTAAATGTAAAAATTAATGACTCACTTTAAAATTGTCTCGTGAATTGCGAGAACTGAAATAGAAATGGAAAATTTAGAATATAAAAAATAATTAAATAAAAAAAATATAAAACCAATTTCTGTAGAGAAATTACTTTCGGGCGTAATTTTATCCTTTCGCGGACATCCCGAGAGACTTCGATGATGTGAGTAGAGTCCTGTTGCATGACCTGTTCCGTTGCAACCGGGAGTGGGACATTTCGCATCACCTAAGAAATCAAATAAAAATTGCATTTAATTTCGATGTGAATATTTATATTTATATTATATTTATATTTTTAATTGAGTATTTAATTCGTTAAACTTTTAAAAAAGTATAAAATATTCGTATGCAAAAGTTGATTAAAACCAATTGCATGAGACGAATTTGCAAAGAAAAGCGCATGTCATTTGCTTTTCCATTGGACAATAATTTTCAGTAATGATGATTATTATGATGACGTTAAGTCTCGGAAATTAATGCTTTATTAACAAATGATGATTTTTGAATATGATAAAATAAGGGATGATGTGAAAGAGAGAATAAAGCAGTGCCATCGTAGAATGTGCGCTCCGTTATTCCAATTAAAATTGATAAGAGGCGTATGAAAATTCAATATAATCATAAAAAACAAAACTCGCATCGTAATAGAAAAGGATGCGGCGGATAATATTTTATACTTTTGTTTTAATTATCAGCTTTTACGGACTAATTATTCGAGATTTAATATTTGATTATTAACGAATGGCAATAAACAACACTATTTTTATGTGCATCACTATATACATCACTATGTGCATCACTATGTACATCACTATATGCATCACTATATACATCACTATTCTTTACAAACTTATGCATTCAGATTAAAATAGGAGTTAAAACTATATTTATATTTCCATATTATGACATAGAAATAAATGATATGTTAAAAATAGAAAAAGTAATAGAATTGTACGAACTTTAATATAATGCAAAACACTATGAAAAGTATTCATTAAGCATTAATAATTGCCATATACACGTATATGCATAAAAATCCAATTCATCACATCAAAGATTTCCGAAGGAATTTTTTCAAAATTAAAATTCATACGATTTACATATTTAATGATCTCAGATCATCATTTATAAATATAATTTAAATATAATTTTTCTTTCAATTAATACCGTATTTATTCGAATATAGTGAAGTCAAAGGAATAGTTAATAATACCCTTTAGCAAAAATTATACTTAAAAATGTGACATTTGCAATTTATATTATACTAAATATATTGCTAATGACAGTTAACATTAGAAAATCGCAGTGAAATTTGCATCATATTAACAGATGCGATAAAAAGTGTATTACAAGAAAGTACTAATACGGGAGTAAATTAGTCATACGCATACCTATGATATCGCGAAGAAAATTGATTTTAAATGCATCGGAATGCATCATATTCCACCACATTTGGTTGAACATTGTGACACAATATAATAACAGTCGCGTATATCAGTATATCAGTTTAACTTTAACCTTTCACTATACGTATTCGGATAAAACTTCTAAATATTAATTTTCATATCATTACTGGTATTTTATAATAGAGATTCTTCGGCTTTTCGAAACCGATTATGACTTAGTTTTAGTTATATTCCAATCTGCAAGTACCATACCATTGTTTATCGTCATTTGATTACAAAAGAGCTTCAGGAAAGTTCATCAACAAACATCCAATCACAGCGCGGATTGAAAAACAATGGTTTTATATACTCTTTTATAATAAACGTAAATGTACATTAACTTTTATATATATTATATATTATATAATATATATTATATATTAACAATAATAACTTTTGTCATATTAACTCCGATATTTGACTCGACATACGCATATCACCCTATAAATGGATGGGAGAGATGTATCATATGGAATATAGAATAACACTGCTTAATGATAGCAAAGGTAATGTTTCCGCATCTCATTCCGATGGCATACAAAGTGTGCTAAAACATGAGAGATACACTTTTATACAAAATACGAAAAATGATGGGTTTAGACTATACACATGAACTCCGCTGTCGACAAATAATAAGTTAAAAGATGTGATAATAACTTTTTGCTACAAAAATTTCGAATAAAAATTTCAGCGTTTCTGTTCATATATTTGTAGTCCGAGAACCGATGGGAGTGGCCAATTCTAAAGTCGTTATTAGTAATTTTTAGCGCTAAAAGTATTTATAGTAAAGTATTTTGTTCTAATCTAAAATTGTAATTCAATAAAATAACAAAAATTGAATATTGCGAAACTATAGAAATATACTATAGAAATATACTATTGACTTATGGTAAAATTTATAGCAGTTTTTTATCACATTATATCATAGTACAGCACTACTTCATTCCAATGAATCCACGGATATTCAAAAATTGTCAAAGAAAATTGTTTTCCGTAATAATTATTTTTTCATTTAAAAGCAATAAAAATTGCAAAAAATCAACATTTTTATATTAATTCATACAATTAATTCAGTTTTTCGGAAAATTTTCTACATTTTGCGGAAACATCTAAAGCATTCATTTCCGAAATAGAGACTTAAGTTCTGCAATTAAAAGTAAAAAATAAAATAATAAATATATTAAGTAAAAGCGTCTATTATTTTCTAATAATAAATATGGAAAAACGTGCTGAGATGTGTCATAAAAATGCATGTTTCTTTCCAAGAGTCACATGATATGTTTTTCCATATTTCTTAGAAGAAATACAATGTAATGCCATTAGTTTATACGTCCTTTTATTATACAGTAATTATTCGATTTTGTAACACTGCAGGAACCTGAAAAATTCGGTAACAAAATCGAAATGTCACAAAATTGAATAATGTTAGCATTTGATCTTATGACAAAGGGGGGGACAAATCATGTTATAAAATCGAATTGTAACAAAATTACATGTAACAAAATAGGATAAGTATTGTATTCTCAAAAAATACCAGAAAAGCCAAATTATACAGTAAATAATAATTTGTACCGTGATTATTACTTTTGTGTGAATTCACATTTAGAAATACCTATTTTTATACGTGTTTTTTCAGTTTTAAGTTATAAAATATCAATAAAAAATGTAAATTCATTATAACGATTATGGTTCTAATCTTAACTCAAATAGATTTATTAGGTTTTTATAGGGATTTTATAAGGGTTCTCATGTATAATTGCATTATAAACTGATCCCTCAAAAAAGCATTTGAATTTGTGGTTTTGGTTGACGCATAGAAATTTTGAGAGCACTCCTAATGATATCAATCACTTGACAGTGTCCGCATCCCTTTTCAGGAAACATAAGCTTAATTAAGTCGAAGATAATTATATCGAACACTGATTAAGGAAAATACTAACACTTGTAAATTATACACCTCTGACTTATTCAATCATCAATAACATTGAATGGGTTCGATTCTGTTGTTACGATATGCATATAAAAATTCAATAATCGAACATAATTTAAATCTGAGATTTTTCTTTACTCGAATTGAGTAGAGAAGAGAAATATTGGACTAAACTAAATTATAGTTTAGTTTAGTCTTACAAATTTTTAGTTTTTTTTGCAAAAATTATGTTCGGAAGAAATTGAGTTATTTTCACCTTTGAATTTCTATTTTGAATTAAAATAAACAAAATTAAACAAAATCAATTACAAGTGTTAGTATAACAATAGTGACAAATTGTGGAATATTTTTAACTGTAATAGAAAAGTCTCAAAAAATTAGTTTAATTTAGCTTTTGTAGAATTCTTTGTTTAGTTTGAAAATTTTGAATATTTTTTAGCTAGGTTCAGTTTAGTATCAAATAGTTTGTTTAGGGAATTTCTCTTCTCTAAAGGGGGAGAGATTAAATCCTAATTTTTTTCATTTTTCTTGGGAAAATATTTGAAAATTTTGCCTTTAGAGCTGATAATTTCAGTATTTTTGGAAAAATAGATGGCTTTTTACTCATGGTTAAACAATTTTTCTTTAAAAATCCTCAAGGATAAAATTCAATATGGCATCCCTTACAAGTTCCCTTTAACCAAATCTGAATAATTAATCTTTGTAAAATAATCTATAAATTAAAATGACATTGTAGATGAAAAGAGAATTAAGCACATCATCACGGAAGGTACTTATACAATTTGAAATAAGAATTCAGAAATCCGCAAATTTTACAGAGGTACGGATTCTGTACGGGTACAGAAATACGGTTCATTTTAGTTAATTTCTTGAGGGGGGTTCACATTTTCAAGTTCCAGGGGGGTACGGGAGTCTGGGATTGACTCGGGAAACTCTCGTGCCATTCGAATAATTGTTATTTATTGGGAGTTTATGTTTCTTTTATACTCTATTACAGTTAATGTATGAAAATTGGTGTGATGTTCAATAAAGTTCTTTCCTCTATTTTATGTTTATATGGAGTTTCGATAGAGAAATATTATCGATAATCTTTGACTGGAAATAAATTAAACTGAGAAAAGAATTTTTAAACGACATTCAGTATTATTGAATAAAATACAAAAGTATTCGAAGCATTTCAGAATGAACATTGAAAATTCCACGCGTTTTATACATTTGATTCATGAAAGTATATGCAGCATTAGATTTAACAAAAGGAAAATGTGCGCAGAAACCTCATAAATAATTGTTGTGATATAACACAGGTATTAATGGAATGACTTTTATCGCCACAAATTTTCACCTCAACAAACGTACCCTGTGATAGCGATTTGTTACTAATGCAGTACCGCATCATTGCATCACTTTATGCTCATCTTTAATGTGATAGAATTAAATATAAATTAAAGAAAAAGGTAATGATAGGTAATGATATCAATTCATAGACTCCTGAAAATGTTTTTTGCAACAAATGATAAGAAACAGTTAAAGATATAGAAATACATTTTTTAAATTTCTATTTTTATTATTATATGCGAGTTAAAAAGTATATATGGAAATGTGTAGATAAAAATAAAATTTAAAATTCAAGAATAGATTGAACTAACTATGGCTATATCTATCTTTAGAAACATCAAATGGTTCTTACCCTTTCCGATATCAGGTGAATGCAATGATCTTCTATCACATGACGGCGACGAAAGTGATGGTACACTGCTGGGCCCACGAGAATTACCTAAAAAATTTGGATGCATTTGAGTACATAGACATTTATTACATTTGCTCATTGTTTTCATATGAACAAATACCTGTTCGTGGACTCCCGGGGAATGACATATTAGAAACAGACGTTGCACTTGTCATTGATTCATCATCGAGATACTGGACATTACTGCTGAGCACCGGAGGATTACAGTATCCACCATTATCAGCGAGTGAAGTATGGTGATCACTCGTCTCGGCGGATGGTATCATATCATTGCTGTGAGGCGAATCTTTGGTTGACATATAACTATTCGAAGGCGGTGAGTGTGACATGTCATTCGAACTTTGGTATTTGCAATCGTAGAATTTTTGTCGCGAATGTTCGTTTTTAAAGGACCCCGAAGCATACGATGATGTCCCTGTAATACTTGTTTCGTAACCCGACGATGGTTTTGTATTCGAATAGAGATGATTCGATTGCTCTTCGATGTAACATGGGCTTTTGTCGAACATTTCGTCCTTTACATATCGAATATCTGTTTGCATCAGAGGTTTCGACGGCAGTGATCCCATTGAAGTGACCGGAATTAAAAGTGAAGTGCCTCTTTCAGCATATTGTTGAGGCAAATCATTACAATCCTTTACAGCATCATCATCGTCATCCTCATCATTATCGTCATCATCGTCATCACCATCTAATCCTTGATTATAAACGGAATCGTGTCTCATATATTCATTATCTGTTTGTATTTTGCTATGATCGTCGGATCCTCTTATGGTATTACATTCGTCAATTTGCACGACACGTTTAACATTAGGGTTCGAAATCATTTCCTCTTTTCTGTCTCTAACCGATTCAGTGGTATCACATACCATAGTGCCAGTGTTAGATGCTTTAAAAATAGAACTGTTACCCGACGAAGAGGGATGCATATGAGAGTTGTCAATGGGTGATGTCGAAGTTTTGTCATCTCCAGAGTCAGCATAATATCCGACAGCAGAATTCCTCGTATCGGAAAGATTTTGTTCTTCGGGGACATCATCGGGAGTGACGGGAGGGGAATGTATTATCGATGGGGACTGATGAGGCGAACGGTCAGATAAACTTCCACATGAACTCGATGAGGCACTGAGCGTTACAACATCTTTCCATGCATTAGTTACACATTCACTCGTAGTTTTATGTTGATTTTCATTGTTCTTTTTGGCAAATAAATTCTCAAACATGGGTTTTTCAGCATCTTCAACATCTTCGGCAAAAAATGGATTATTACTCGATTCGGTATTAACGATATCACCGGTCAGACTCCGCAGTGCCGCTTCCGCCTCTTCTATTCTTCTTGTGTCTTCATCGTCCGTTTCATTCGCGGGTTGCGAATGAGCCTTTTGTGTGGAGTCTTCGCATTCACTTTGCGAATCATTAGGGTCATCGCGATTTCCTTTACGACCCACACTTGTAGAACACGCGTCATCTAATTGAGACACGTGATCACTAATGGCGATTACCGCTGAAGTTGATTTGGATGATACTTTCTCTTTCGACCACTTTTTAGGTCTTAGTTTTTCAGTAACATTCACTTTACCCTTTTCTTTAACTTTAGTTTTCTGTTTATTTCCACATTTGAATTGCTCATCACTTACATTATTATTATTTTTACTATTTTTGGCGGTTTTCATCTTAGCCTTTGACCGTGTCTCGACCGATTGTTTGACGCACTTTGACCTCTTGGATTGTGTTTCCTTAACTGGAATATCCTTAACTGGAATATCAGCACTGAACTCAGACGAATTTCTAGATCTGTTTCTGGTAAAAGTTCGGTCGGGACTTTGACTAGAGGTTGATGCTGCACTATTAGTAATGCGCGGTTTTCGTTTTGCCATTGGATATTACACTATCCTAAGGTAAAGTATAAAGTTTGAAAAGATGAGTCATAGAAATGGAATGTTCTCGATTATTAAAACATGAAAAATGTGTTTATATGTAATCAGCGATATCAACTCACGTACTCTCTCTTTGGAAGAAAAGGGCCATCGACGTGACCATTACTACATATTTGTGAACTGAGGCTATAAATATAAAATTTTTTAGTAACTGATCGAACACAATTAGTGATGAGCAATTATCATAAGTATCATAAGTATTTTATTTGCAACAATAGGGCATTCTCTTAATGCGAAGATGCGCATTGTATCACGCACAGTGCAACATACTTTAACAATAGTGTATTAGAATGAAGCATCGCTAAATCAAGATACTCATACTCTACAGAAGACTCTCCGTAGAGAATGAAATAACGCTCTGTATTCAGTTCTCAACCGAATCTCAGAATAGAAGTGTATGGCTGTGTGCGTTTCGCTTCGAGATAAGCGGGAGGATGGGCACACAGCACCAGCACAGCACTAGCATAGCACCAACACAGCACCAGCACTGCACCAACACAGCACCAGCACTAGCACCAGCACCTAAGTGACAGTGATGTATTATCTCTGGATGTGGATGCAGCGTTCTATACAAAGATAGAAGATGTAACAGACATACATAGAAAGACGAAGCGAAAGGGAACCCAAGCAAATGCTAGCCTTAAATGCACGCCTAAATATGTCCTCCCAAATATCTGCTCCCAAATATGCCCTTATATTACATAATGCCCTTATAATATCACCCCACAAAGAGCATCATTCACAAACTGATCGATTTCGGCAGTTTTAAAATCGACAATAAAATAAAGTAAATCAAACTTTGCAAATACTATTTCACCCCTATTCAATCACCACGATTATCTTTCATTATTATTTTCATTAAAAGTAATTAAAAACAATGACCATATCTATAAACATTAAATAAGTAACAGAATACATTGAATTTTGACAAATCCAATAGTTAATGTACAAATCGATTCAAATGCAAGTGATAGGCAATGATTGATTGTCCAATGGTCGCTAATGTCGTGCAATAATGTTCTTAAAATAAAAGATAAAGTTATGTCGTAACAGAATTAATTCATTCATCTCAATTTATATGTACGAATAAATATCAAAAGTAATTAATTATCAATTTTAATTACAGTAAAATCATTACGATTCAAATGATTAATTTAACATTTGATAATAAATATAATCATTGATTTTTCCCTAACGATTTTCAACGAAATTAATTTAATTTTATAATGACCTTATCTATTGTCTGAGTAATGATTCATCGCATAGACTTGAGACGAGAATAATTCTCAATTTCCATTGATTTTCATTGTCAAAGAACCAACAATACACATAATATACAAGAATAATATGCAACAATGGACTTAATAATCTCGGCTGAGATATTGAATATTTCTGAAATGAGATTTGAATGTTATGGGATGAAACAATTTACCAGAATATCGATAATCTCAAATAACGGTTCTCGATTCGCGCGGTATCATCACCAATAACTACGATTGACTCCGAAGCTCATGTACAGCCTCATCATTTGATTGACGAAAGATTTTAAGCCTCAGAGCATCAGAGGCAGTCATAGACATGTGAATGTACGAAGAATCGGACGTAATACTAAAAGTTCATATAATAATTACGTGACTCCGCAGTGATCCGATCGTGATATTTGAGAGCGAAACAGATGAACCTGAGTGTGACAATATGATGCACATTCATGACCATTGCACAGTTAGAAAGGATAAGACCATTAAAAATCATGGCCTTTGGCTATATAAGAACAAACAGAAGATCATGACGTACAACAAAGAAATGCGACGGAAAAAGAATATAAATAACTGTATAAAACAGTACAAAATAGGAATTCATCAGTGAGATGTTTGAGTTATTTAAATGTATTAAAATGATACGCTCGACAATAATAGAAGCATCTGTAACAATCTTATGTGACAAACGATAAACACCATCGAAAGACACTTTAGAATTAAGAAATTCCAATACTGAAGATGGTATGAGGTTAATGAGACACATCATACTCATTAAGGCGATAGTCATAGAGGAAATATCAGGTGCGGTGTGATGCGTGAGTCTTTTACGGGAAAACATCCCTTTAGGGGCGACTCACGTATATAAATGGGAAAGGATGGAATGGAATGGATGGGATCAAATCATGGGCCGGTTTTATAGCGATAATCGACGAGAGTCGGGTCCGTAAGGGATAAAAACTAAAGGAAAAATCACATCGTAACCGTAGCAACGAGATTTGTGACGCGGATTAATCCTCCCTTTAGATTTGGACAAAATAAACGGCGCTTTGAGAATTAATACGGAACGCATACGAACGATTAAAAAAATAATGAATAACCATTAAAGAGTGACGCATTTCCACTCAAAACCAATCATAATTGTCTTAAGAAATCGATCAGACCCGTGAAAGGGGTGCGTTATCCTTACCATAAATACATCAGACCCTTTCTGATCTTTTAAAGCTCTAAGGAATTAGGAACGGATATCGAATGGAGATCCTATGGTTATAACCTGAAGCAATAAATGCCGAAACAGTAGAGATGAGCCAAAAGTGAAAAGAAACAAAATGAATATAATAGAATAAAAATTCTTCAGCATCTCTAACCTTTTAGAAAATTCAATGGACGCAACAATCCCAGTAAATTTTCACATTTTTTACTTTAAATAAAAAACGTCTTTAAAAATGTCTTTAATTCTCTAATAGAACCATAAGTGCGAGAATATGAGCATCAGTATGTTGTGTAGGGTTGAATATGAGTGCAAATATCTGGCATTTAAGTTCCTATCGATTCAGGAACAGATGAATACCGTAGTCTCAACTTTACATACGTCAGCATTGCCTTTGCATTGCCTCTTAAAGGACTATGACAGCACTGCTTTCATAAAGGGTTAAATCCATCGTATGCCTCTATAACATTATAATGCAGCGTAATGCGGTGAACGAGAGCCGTGAGATGAGAGCCGTGAGATGCACGCTTTTAGATCGATCCAATTCAAAGCTATTTTACCATCTCAAGCAGAAAGGGCCGATGTTTATTAAGAGGAAAAAGCAAAACAAAGTAATCGCAGAGTCGAGTATATCAGAGTTATAACACTATCGCAAGTGCAGTGCCCATGCAAATGCATCAATATTATTATTATTATTATTATCATGATTATAGTTCCAATCATTTTAAAAATTTTAAATTATATCTTTAATTTTGCGGAAAGAATAACTAAAAATTTCATGCATACTATTTTAAGGTATAAAAAATTGTCAGTGAAATGTGCGCATTAAACAGAAACCATTGGAATATTAATAATGACTCAATATTATCCCCAATGTCAATGTAATCCGTTTATACTAATTATAAATAAAAGTTTTAAAAGATTTTCTAAAAGTAAATGAACAAAAATTCGAATAGAAAAATATTTAAGTATTTTATTTAAGTCTTAGTTTAGGAATAAACGAAATAACAATAACTGAATTTAGTTCTGAATTAAAAAATTCTCTTTCATAATCATAAATTATATACTATTAT
>LBFL01018000.1:0-29208 GCA_000988845.1 Hypochthonius rufulus
ATGCGTTCTTTGAGGTGTTCGCGGTCCCTAATCTTAACCTCATACACCTTGTCTTTGACATAACCCCAGAGGAAGAAGTCATTGACCGCAGTGTCAGCTGAATAAGGGGGCCATTCAATACCACCTCCTGTGTGTCTTGGAGCATCCGGGTCAATGATCCTGTCCTTAAACACTTCAGCAATGCGTGCCATGACATGAGGTGTGCGATGGAGTCGAGCGCCGTCGTGTTTGAACCAAAACCCTGAAACCATTTTTCTTCGTCTAATGGTTGAGATGAATTTCTCGAGAACTGTTGGAGACAGACTGTGCCATTTATTGTTTCGGTCAAGAATATTGGACCGATGATGCTGTGCAGCTGATAGCACACCAAACAGTCACTCTGACGGGGTCAAGTGAGCGCACAATGGCCACATGTGGGTTCTGTGTGCCCCAAATGCGGTATATGGACACGTTCTTCAGTGGTGTACACAGTCTTTGCTGACGCCATTTTGAGTAATGAAAACACGTGTATGCATAAAATTTTGAACTTTTATTTAAATAATTAATTAAAAATATTTTTGATATCATTCATAATCTACAGATGACGTTCAAATGAAAACTCCTGCTTACTTATGCCGGACCTGTACAATTACCTACATTTTAAGAGAGAATGAATGAAAATACAATTTTTGGGGACTTTTTATAGGGGATATTATTGATAGTTTTAACCGATCATAATTACCGTATCTCAATGACAATCTTTACAAAACTGAATATTTTATAATTTAACTCTGAATATCTATTACTTAATTTTATGCGTCACAATATTCTATAAAATATCGGCGTAAATTTATGATTTATTTTACACTTAAACAAAGCAAAGACTTAGTATAAGTATAAGTATTACAGAAATTCAAATGAATAAATATATTTATTAATTACATGATTGAGTTGTGTCTGATTCTTTAATTTCTTCGATGAATCGAATGTTTTGATTATTGTGAGTTTTGCAGTTAATGTTAACGATTTTATTGTGTTTAAACAGAGGTAATTCTTTATTAAATATCCATTTCATATTCGAATCGCAACATAGGGTTTTGCCTAAAAATTTAATTGCAATTTAATATTATGATATATTCACATTAATCATACTTATGACTGAAATCTCACGTATGGAATTGGAAATTGGATTAATCCCAAATTCCCACGATAGTGTCGTGAGGTGATTTTCATCCAAATTAAGTCTTTCCAGTGCCGGAAAAATGTCAAAAAATCCTTTTTCAATTTTTTCAATTTTATTTTTACTTAAATTCAAATCCCATAAATACTGAAATCCGTTTGGATGTGTCCATTTGTTAAGTGTCTGAATTGCATTATTAACAATCGCGAGCATCTTTAGCTTTTTCCATTTGTTGAAAGCATCGGCATCAATTATTTCAACATTTGACCCATCGATAGTCACCGAAATCATTTTTTCCTTTGAAATTCCACTGATATTAGTTATATGCTTAAAAAATGAATCTTTAATATGAAGAGTTTCGATATTCATAAATCTATTAGTGTATACCATGAACGAACCCCAATCATATTTATCTAAATGACTCCCTACAAATGACAGGACCCTTAAACGGTCACGCTTTATCATATCAAATAAATTCTCAAAACTGAATTTTTGCTCTCGTGATTTGTAAATACACAAGTGATTAACTGTAACGATATCCGCTTCGACATTAAGTTTAGGATCATCTGTATCTATCGAATCATCAGACATATCAATTACTAATGTATTAATCGGTAGTATTTGATTTGAATCTTTTTTCAGTTTATCGTAATCACTCTTTTTTATCATAATTCTCTGGCATATTAAACTTATATGCGGCTCTAAATTAAGAGTTAATAAATTACAATTAAATATTAAAAAATTGAAATGTAAATATTTACCCTCTTTTATAACAGGGTTCGGATCACCCGCGTAATAAACTTTTGGAGCATTATAACACTCGCATTTCTCAGGGCATTTATTATCTGCAAATGGTTCGTTGAAACACCCGAGTAAAAAGAAGCATAAAATTTCCGTGAGCGGAAACATTATCCGTTAGATATTTATTGTGAATTTACAATTGTTTCAAAAATATTGGTATTTAATACGGATACGATAATAATCAGTACATTCTTTAGAATTAAGTGTAACGATGATATTTAACTGACGTTTTCCATTGAAGCAGCGGAATGTATTTTTTTGTTAATTAAAGTGTCGACTTTTGTTTTGCTCTGATAATTGCCATAGAATCGGATTAACAAAATCCATGAATTTATGGGCATTCTATTTGTGTATTAATTATTTATTATACAAATCATTGAATATTGTTGTAATGTCAAAAGATTTTTATGTTAACTATAAATACAATCATATAAATATAATCATATAAATATAATCATATAAATAATAAATTAATAATTATATTTCAATGCAATATTTGTATTAAAATTTGATTCGAAAATGTAAATTTTTATTTCATAGACATGAACCACTTAAATCTTTAATTTCTTCAATAAATTTAACATCTTTAGAGCCCGGAATTTTACAATTAATATTAATAATATTTGTCTTTTCATTTTTTAGAGGAAATTTATCGAATATCCATTCCATGTTCGAATCACAACATAATGCAATAGATGTTTTATCACCTGAAATTTCAATAAATAATTCAATTTAAATAATTGAGTTTAAATAATTGAGTTTATAAACATTTAGCTAAATATATTGTATAACAAAAATAATGGGATTTCTTAATCATTCAGTTGACATTTAATTACAATTAATTAATTACTTAAGTCACTCTGTATAAATATTGATATTATTTAATCATTATCATTTCAAAATAAATGATGAGCAAAAAAATTAGGTCCTGAAACGTCTCCAAAGTTTTTACGAAAATTAAATCACAAATCCGAAACAATTAATGGACATGACAAACATATCCCAATCAACAGTTTTACGGGTTTTAAAACATATTAAATTAGATTAATTATTCAATACATGCAAAAAATGACTAAAAAATGGGTAAAAAGCAAAATTTTATAAAAATAGAAAAATCCTAGCCCTTTGAAACCCGGCTCCCCCAGCCTTAATCCAACAATACAATACTACTAGTGTATTGACGCATGGTTATGAAAAGGGATGCCGGGAGAAGAAATTTCATCATTTTTTCAAATTTCACAAACATTATCATGAAAATTTACAAAAATGTAAATGATGATTTTTTGAAGTCATTTTTCGGATCACTGCCGAAACGACTTCAAAATTTAATAATATATAATGGAAATAATTTAATTTTAATTATAATTGAATTGGAATTATCAATAATGAATGTATCAAATATGTGTAATGTTTTGTTTTGATTGTCAATTTTTTGAAATATCGTATTAAGTATAATTCCCGTTACTTTTGTCATATACAATAGTTCTATAACAGCACATACTTATGATTGAAATTTCGTGAATTCCCAAAATCGGTTGAATCAAGTCCCGTGACAGTGTCTTAAGTTTATTATTATCCAAATTGAGTCTTCTCAATAATGGAAATTTATGAAAAAATCCGATTTCAATAACTTTAATTGCATTATTACTTAAATCTAAACTCCAAATCTTAAATCCATTTGCATCCGGCGGAGTCCATTCCTTAAGAATCTCAATTCCCTTATAACCGTCAATTCCATTATTAACAATCGTAAGCATTTTTAGGTTTTTCCATCCGCTGAAAGCATCTTCATTAATGTTTATGACACTACAATCATCAATTGTCACGGAAATCATATTTTCCTTTGAAATTGTACTTATACCTGAAGTAATAGTTGTAAAGTGTGATGATTCGATGTAAAGTATTTCGACGTTTGTAAATGAATTACTAGCAAATGAACCCCAATCATATATATTGTCCAAATTACTCTCTTTAAATGACAGGACTCGCACAGTACCGGGTGTTCTAAGATCTAATCCATCAAATACTTTAGAAGCATTAAATATTTGTCTGCGCGCACCGTAAAACCACAATTGATTAATGGTAATGCCATTATATGGACTTTCACCGACAGGATTTTTATCCATTAATTGTGTCGAATCCGATAAATCATATGCTAATGTATTAATCGGTAATAATTGATTCGTTAATATGTTTTTCGGGAGAACATTAAAATCTTCTCTTTTTAATATAGAATCATTGCATATTAAACTTATGTGATCTAAAAAATCATGAGAATTTATATAAAAATTTAATCAAGAATTTTACATTATATTAAAATAAAATGCACATAAACTTTCATAATGTAAACATATTATTATGAAGACTTTAACTTTTTGTTTACGATTTAGAGATACATTATCATGACATTGACATAGATTGATATGATTAAAAATGTCAAAAATGTTATGTTTGAATTATGGAGGTTATTTGCGTTAAAGAATTTACTTTATGCAGGTTTATGTGTACGTTTTTTTATTATGCGCATACCTTCACTCGATGGTATTCCGTTTCCTACGAAATAAGCTTTCGGTGAGAAATAACATGAGCATTGCTCTGGACATTGATCCGAATCTACAGGTGTTTCGCCGTTGAAACACCCGAACAAAAGTAAACACATTATTTCTGACGGTTTAATCATGATTTTTCAAGTGTTTGTGGAGTATTTTTTCATGAAATTACAAAATGCTTTTATCGTCAGAATCTTTTATCATTGATTTTTACATAACTTTTGACATTGCAACAGTGGAATAAATATTTTTTGATATCGTGAAAAATGCATTTATTTATTTCGATAATTTCTATGGAATTACTTTAAATAAAAGCCATAAATACATTTGAATAATATTCGTGTAATTAATTCTCAATTAATATTATGTCCTAAAATTTATTTTAAATTTCAAGTGATTTGATATTTTTTAACATTTTTTGATATATTTTATATTAAATTTTATAAATTTTATAATAAATCGCTTAAAATATGAATTGTTTTATGAGTTTCTCACATAAATCACATTTTAATAATTGCAACAGAATAAATCAATTTGCATAACGCAGGAGGATATATATAATCTAAGGTACGAAGGATCGGGACATTTCTCATGATTAAAATGTTTATATTGTAATTATTCGCAAATGATTTTGTAATAGCATTTCTTTCATATATCCGCGATGTTTCAGTATAAATTACGCATATATTTATGCATGTTTATGATTTACTAAATAAATTATAAATTATAATTAATCGTTGCGAATCAACGAGAATTCACTCGTGTAATAATCATCAATTGGCTATATCATAGTAAAAGCACATTTTAATGTATGCACAAACATTTAAAATTAATATTAATTTATTAGTCATTAGTCATTAGTCAAAAAATACACTCAAAACTCAATTATTTCGTACTCCGATTTTCATGATTATTCTATTTTATTTATGTATTTTCACAGACTTTTACATCAACACAATGATTGGAGAATTTATTTACATTTAATATATGATACGATTATGGATATAAAAATACACTTATTGTTAGTTAATATCAACATGATTAATAGTAACATGTCGTTTATAGGAACGCATTCCCAAAAACCATTTGCCATTACCGTAATATCAATTTATTTTCGTTAACAGCAACTTTTGCGGCAACGAATTTGCCGGGACATTTGTGTTGCCATTAACCAACAATAAGTGTATATACTAATATTTGCATATATATAAATATATAAAATACAATATAAAACACGGTTATGGTTAAACATACAAAATTAACGGTCGAATATAAAAGTTTAGATTATTTTAGAATTATTTCAATACGAATATCTTAATCATTATCTTCCGAATCACCACTTTCATTGTTTTCAGCGGAATCTTTTAATGGAATGACATTGACTTTAACATTCCCCTCCCCAATGACCCAAACACAACACTTCCATTGTTTACCATCGGGTAACGTATTGTCGTGTTCAACGACCATATGATGTGGTTTTGTCCGTACATTCTTCGGTGGTTTCCCGATTTCTCCGATCATAACAATACCATCAGCGCGCGGACAGTATTTCTCTGACCGGTGAAAAATGTGTCCCCTTTTGGTGTTACCCCTTCCGGTGCATCCTTTCGTTGGACACACTATCCAATGGGTTCTTTTGTTTCGCTTTTTACGGTAATGATAATAATCGAGTTTAAATGCCATTTTATTATTATTATTTTATATTATATCATTTTTATGTAATTATTTACGATTCAAATGTAAACATAAATGGAGATGTTTCGATGTGATTTATAATGGTGTTGCACTTAATTAAACATCCCTTATTTAATCATATTATTTACTATCGATTAAATAAGGGATGTTTAATGAAGTGCCACACAAGAAAGGAGAACACACGATATTAGGACGTACAATTAGTAAGTGAATAGGGATTTTAAAGTCATGTAATATTAGGCTTATGTAAGCACATGTAACATTTACATTTATATCTGAGGTATGACATCAGCTTAATAATCGCGAAATATTTGAACGTCATTTTTGGATGATAATTTTTTGGAACAAATGTCAGTACTGAATGATCCGAAAACAGACATAACATAACCAAAGATTGAATCATATTTTAATAAATAATTCTTAAGTTTTAATTAAAATCGTATGACACGTGAATGCGGAGAAAACACATGAGAAGATGTATGATGTACAATCATTGGCAAAAGTCTCATCACCGATTTCATTGATGTGAAAACGAAATTTTAGTGAAACCATTGAAAGAGTAAATGTTTTGAGTTCATTCATAAACGATTATGTTTTTGTTTATTATCATAATGATTATAATAGAATCATATTTTATGATTCTATTAAATTATTTCATTATCATTAAGTTAATCAAAACTGTTTAATGAATACATTTTGCATTTTTGCAAATATATTAATTGAATGTGTTAATTAATTAAATATATAAACATAATGTTAATGCTTATCATTGGTTTGGACATTTACATTGACATTTACACGATCCGTTTAAATCGGATTCTCTAATCGATTGGACATTATCAATTTGTTTTGTCACTGAATTTTTGCACGAAATGTTAATATTACCGCCGAATATTTGACCATTGATGTTAGTTTTGTATTCCACCGGTGGACGTTTCTTAATAATCCATTTCATACGCGAATCACAACATATTTGATTATCTCAAAATAAAAATTATAAAAATTTTGTTTATAATTATCAAATGATAAAAGTAGTAAATATACGATTCGATTTTTTCATAAAATTATTTAAATATTTTATAAATTCATATAATCATAGAATTTATTTTAAACACATTAACAATTGTACTGTTTAATTATGCTGTTAATTGAAAATGACTGATATATTCACCTGAAATTGTAATTCTATTGATTGCCCAAATCGGTTCCATTAATTCCCATGACAGTGTCTTGAGTTTGTTTTTATCCAAATTAAGTGTTTTCAGTGCCGGAAAAATTGCAAAAAATTGTTTATCGATTTCTTCAATTCCATTATTACTTAAATTCAAATCCCGTAAATACTGAAATCCCTTTGAATCCGGAGGTGTCCATTTGTTAAGTCTCTTAATTCCGTTCATATAATCATATCCATTATTAACAATCGAAAGTATTTTCAGCATTTTCCATTCTCTGAAAGCATCAGCATCAATTATTTGAACATATGACGCATCGATAGTCACGGTAATCATTTCTCTCTCTGAAATTTTACTTATTTTATTGGTTATATGCTTAAACATTGAGTTTTTTATATGCAGAGTTTCGATATACATAAATCTATTAGTGTATGTTGCAATGAATGAACCCCAATCAAAAATGTCTAAATAACTCTCTACAAATGACAGGACCCGTAAACGGTCACGCTTTATCATATCAAATAAATAATTAAAACTGAATTTTTCATTTCGTGATTTGTAAATACACAAGTGATTAACTGTAACGATATCCTCATCGACATTAAGATTAGGATCATCTGTACCTATCGGATCATTTTCATTGGACATATCAATTACTAATGTATTAATCGGCGGTATTTCACTTAAATTGTTTTTCAGTATATCGTAATCACTGTTTTTTGTCATAATTCCCTGACACATTAAACTTATATGCTCTGAATTAATAATAAGAAAATTAATAAATTACAATTAAATATTAAATAAATGAAATATCAATATTTACCCTCTTTCATGACGGGGTTCGGATCACCCGCATAATGAACTTCCGGAGCATTATAACACATGCATTTCTCAGGGCATTTATTTGTATCTTTAAATGGTTCGTTGAAACATCCGAGTAAAAAAATACATAAAATTTCTCTCAACGGAATCATTTTTTGTTAATTATTTATTGTGAGTCTACAATTATTATTTAATAAATTGGTATTGAATAAGAATACAGTAATAATCAGTGCTTTTTGTACATTTTGTAAATGCTGCGATGATATTTAACTGACATTATCCATGGAAGTAGCGGAATGTGTTTTTCGTTAATTATTATGTGTCAACTTTTGTTTTACTCGATAATTGTTATGGAATCGGATCAATAAAATCCATGAATTTAAATTCATTTAAATGAATCCCATTTACGTAGAGAAAAACACTCGGAACATCCTGTATTACATTTGCGTAAAGATCTTTTCAAATGACCCGTCCTTATCTTAAGAATAAATTTATTCTTATCTCTTATAACTCTTGCATAATTCTCTATTGATTCTTATAATTTTTTAATTTTTAAAATTGATAAGGATAAGGACATGGACAGGTGATTTGAAAAGCTCTTTACGTGATAAACTAGTCTTACACAGCGGTCCTCTATATTATGTCTGATTAAATAATGTCATAAATTACAAATGTCTCCAAATTAATCATGTATTTGTATATTTAGATTTAAACCATTGAAATCCGAGAAAATTTTATATTCGATTTCATTGTTGAACTTTCAATTGCAATTTTATACCGTCAAATTTTATACAATAGAAACAAATATCGTCATTAAATGACACAATAAACACACGTTATATTAAACTTTGTAAATTGCATTGAACTTGTATTTTTATTCATATACGTTATGTTACATTTACATTAATATTTATATATTATGCTATTATAGTGCAGATTTATATAAATATAATGTAAATTAATTAACATGAGCCCTTTAAATCCGTTGCATTTATTGATTGAACAAAATCAATTCGTTTTGTTACGGGATTTCTGCAGTTAATATTAATATTGCAGTTAAATATTCTGCAATTTATGTTTGTTTCGTATTCCATCGGTGGACGTTTCTCGAGAATCCATTTCATGTTTGAATCGCAACATATTTGATTATCTGAAATTAATAATAAAATATGCGTATATAATTATAATTATAAAATACATAGGAATTAAATGTCTAGATTTATATTGAATACTTATCAATGCTACAAATTTTATTGTAAAACATGATTGTAGAGTATAGTTAATCCGATATTAGTGTACTGACCGATGAACGCAAATCTTCATTTTTAACTTTTTTTTAGGAAAAGATAGACTTTTATTCATCTGTCAACACAGTAATATTGTTTTGACTGTACACGCATATGCATATACTTAAGATTGTAATATTATTTATTCCCCAAATCGGTTCCATCAGTTTCCACGCGAGTGTTTTGAGGTGATTATTGTTTAAATACAGTCGTTTGAGTGCGGGAAATTTATGAGTGAAAAAATCCTCATCAATTTCCTCAATTCCATTGTTACTTAAATCCAAATCCACTAATTGATTAAACTTTGGAATCCCATGCGATGGTGGAATCCACGCTCTTAATCTTTTAAACCCCCCGTTATTACCATTGTTAATGATCATAATCATTCTTAACTGTGTCCATCCGCTAAAAGCATTACTATCAATATTCGTCACGTGACTGTTATCAACAATAAGTGATATCATATTTTTTGGTGAAATTTCGCTAATTTTACTCGTGATGTGCGGGAAATTTGATGATTTAACGTGAATTATTTCGACATTTTCAAATCGGTTATTAATAAACGTCCCCCAATTGTACATCTCCAAATTACTTTCCTCAAATGACAATACCCGCATTGACCCGCGTGTTCCAATGTCTAACCCGTCAAACACATGATAATCTTTGAATTTTTGTTTTCGTGAATTGATAAATGACATATGATTAATTGTAATGTCTTTGAACGGCTCATGATTCTCGGGTTCAGTTTCAATAGTATCATCGATATTTGACATGTCATATGCCAATGTATTAATTGGGAATGTTTTATTGGTTTTGTGGTTCTTCGGGAGTATTTTAAAGTGAGCGTTCTTTAGCATGAAATTTTCGCATATCATACTTAAATGATCTGAATTAAGAGAAATCACAAATGATATAGCATTTTAATCACTAACAATTCCATTTATTAAATCAATTAAATTTTTAAATATTAATTAAATTTTACGATAATGAAATTTAAAAATCATTAAAAAATTATTTTCATGATAAATGAGCATATGAAACGATTCATTGTAAATTATCTATTAAATTACGTAATAAATTTTAATTTTTAATTTAATTACAATTCACTGCCGATTTAAGTGACACGTTCAGCTTCAGAAATATGTCCCTAAAAACGTAATGTCATTTTAAATGACATAAACTTCAGCATTATTGGTATGTGTAATGGTTTTGGAATGCCGTGACAATAAATGGAATGTCATATTAATGAGACGGCACTTAAAACGGCAGTACTGTGTACTTCCGATGAATATTTAAGGTGTGAATTTATGATTTTGCAATTCCCAAGAATATGATTACTAATTCAATATGAATTGACTTTACCTTCAGTAGAGGGGACATGATTTAAATTAACGGAGACGATTCCCCCCTTATAACATATGCAATTGTGGGGACAGTACGCGCGGTCAATTGTGTCCGACTCATTGAAACACCCGAGAAAAAACAGACATAATACTCCTGACGGTAAAACCATTATTATACAATTAAAGCTTAGAATTTGTTTATTTTACTTTATGCTAAAACTTAGGAATTTTGCAAAGAAAAACTTTAATCAATTATATTTAACATTCGAATAACATTTATCATTGTTATTGAGGAATATATTTTCGTGAAAATCACAAATATCATGACCCAAAATTGATAATTACTATAGAATCGGATTAATAAAGTTTTGTTTATTTGAAAAATCATATATGACATTTAAGATTTTTTTGTGTTTTGTTATATCACTGTTTATTTCGAACATTTTATTTGATTTTTTATCGGTTTTAGTGTTTTATTGACAAATTTAATATTCTTAATATAAATTAACTTCCGTTACACTGTCTGTTATCGCGACCTATGGTATAATGTCTCGGAACTCGAGAAAGATATGGTTAAATAACAGACTCTGTATTTAAATATAAACACTATTATACTTTAGCAGTATTAAATAACTTATGTCATAAATCATTTATATGAATCACTTGAGAAAAATCCTTGAAAAATATGAATAAAAATATATATCCATTTCAATAATAATTCATAATATCCATAAATCAGGAGTCTTATCTCTGTCATTATTTTCTTGTGATACGATTCAAGGAAAATGGTGAATAATTTCCTTGAATATGTCATTAAATGCTAATAAATGACTCTTAAAATAAAAATGAAAGGAACAAACATTGGGAAACATATAACAGTGAAACTTAACAAAACGACGAAATGAGTAATCACTTTGCATTTAATTGCAGAATTACATAACTTGAAAATTCCCCGTTTAAGATTATCTCTTAATTAGTCATTTACATGGGAACGGCCCTTTATAAATGCGGTGATGTTTTGTTGTTTCTCACATAAAGTCGGTTAACATTGAAATTGTAAAGAGTATTGTTATTACAATTGTTGTTATAATTCTAATTTAATTGCAATGATCCGATTCAATTACAGTTTAATCTTTGTTTTATTGATTGTTAATGCTATTGATGGGGTTTACTTATTCCGCTACTGCCGTCGCGGTTCAAATCGTTTTGAATGTCAATGCCTTCGAAATATGTCCCCAAAAGATCTCGACGAATATAATCGATGCCAAAAGATTATCGGCGATAATTATTCGTCAACTGATTCGGTGGGGTATTGTTGTGCAATGAGAGAGTATGAAAGATGTGCATTTTCATTGGTCAGGCAAAAGTGTCCCGACGGGGGTATTGAAATGTTTGAGGAATCCGTTAGATCAATGAATACGCTATGTGATGTCATTACCGGAGGTTTTGATAAGTGTGAGAATACTCTTCCGACACCCGTTTTGGATGCACGAATCGGGAAACTGTGACTTTATTCATGAATAATATTCTCGTTTAAAGAATTATTATCAATAATTATCAATACCATTAAAATAATGATAAAATATATAATTCATTTGTATAATTGAATTGTTTTTATTACAGAAATAACCATTTTAAGTTAAAAATTTTAAATAAATATTTATTTTTAATAAATCCCCGACTATCAATTAACATCAATTCCCAGTTATTGCTTTTAATGCCTCCGGTTTATGAAATACACTGAAACCTCTTATATTTCTCACTCCGATTTTCTTTTTTACTCCTTTTTCATTACAAAATTTGATTGACACAGCGTGTTATGCGTTTTGAATGTATTTACATTAATGTAATGTTTGCATTTATCACTAAAAAACATGAGATAATCCAATAAATTCAATAAAACTGATATGTCAAATGCTTTATCTTATCAGCTTTTGATTACACTCAAACCTCATTTTTTCGACACGCTGTGTCAGTCAGATTTGGTCATTTAAAAAGAATTATCAAGAAAATTGAATATGATTCTTTGGATTTTTGTGAAATATGATTATTGAAATGTGTTTAGAAAATGGAGAAAAAAATAAAATCGGAGTGCAAAATAAGAGGTTTCAGTGTATTTTTTTAAAGATATAGACTGTCGACTCAAAAACTTGATATTCCGAATGATGATTGACATTTGCGATAATTACTATGATAACACATTTTTAATTATCAAAAAATGTAAATGTCAAAATGAAAATTCAAAAGGTCAATAGAAATTTATTATTATTCAAAACAATGGTAATTTTGGAATTATTTGTTCCGTCTCTGTTCGAACAGTTTTAATTGTCAATATGTTAGTCGTGTGTCCCCAAAATACTAATTGTTATTCGACGATTCACGTTTCTGCAAAATATGCGGTCACTCTTTTGATACCCGTTTATGATAATCGTAACGGGGGTACTCAAATCATTTTAAATTATTTTTTAATTTCAACATTTTTTAATTAATTAAAAATTTTAAAATAATCAATTTTTACGTTTATTTTAAAGTAAAATGAAAATGTTACGATTAATTATTTCAAAACTTAAAAAACTTTAAAAATATAAATCTAATTATTTAAGTGCATTTTCTATCGGATAAATTATCGGCATCCATTGATTCAATAAATTCATAAGAACCGTTCATCTTACACTGGACATTTATTACATGATTATATTTCGGTTTATTTTCAATCACCTCTTTCATGTCCTTATTACAGCACAAAGGATTACCTGTTAATTAAGACAAATTATTTTTTAAATAAATATATAAATTACTTTTAGATATTTATAAAAAATTTCTTTGGAATATGATTTATTATTGATTATTATTTATATTAATTAATATAATATTGTGAATAAATGCTTTGATATACACTTTCTTTAAACCTGAAAATACCATAAATAAAAACATGGGCAAAGGTAAGATTTAGATCTTCACTGAAACTTTTAACATTTGTTCATAGAAAATCTAAATAAATTTGTAATTTCCTAAGCAAAATGCTATAAATATTCTCTTAAAAATTGCAATTTTCTTCTATTTGATCAGAAAACTTTTGCCGACACAAATATATAATACTTAATTATACTCACTCATAATTGATAATTCCTTAATTCTGTTCCATATCGGTACTATCGAATCCCATGTTAGTGTTGTCAGGTAATTACGGTCCAAATTGACCCGTTCCAATGCAGGGTATTGATCTCCAAAGAAATCTTTGGGGAGACTTTCAATGGCATTATTACTTAAATCGATATTCCATAATTTCGGGAAATTTCCATTAAATTTATTAATAGTTTTAAGTCCTTTATTATGAATAATCGTGAGAATTCTTAAGTTCGGCCAGTGACTGAATGCATCAGGATGAATGTCAGAAATTTGTGAATTGATAAATGTAGCATCGAATATACTTTTTGATATAATCTTAAAATCTGACGGTATTTTCGGTAATTCACAATTGCAAATATAAATTACGTTTAATTGTGAAAATGAAGGCGCTGCAAATCCTTTCCATGAATAGGGTTCTAAATTTGCATTTTGAAAAGTTAAAACTTTAACTCCGATCATATTTTGAAATATCTGATAATTTATAAATAAATCGATTTTAATTTTTGAATTGAGAATTACCAAATTACTGATTATTAAACCGCTAAAATAACTATTTATTAATCGTTCTTCGGATGCTGAAGTAAAATCCAATACATATGTATTAACGTATGAATTTGGGAATTTTACGACTTCCGTTTTAGCGTTATTTATTATGGTACAGTATATGCTAATGTAATCTGAGAAATTAAAGTTAATATTTATTTTAAATTAAATTAAAATTTTCTATAATTACTATTCTGTGAATCCGGATCCGCATCTATAAATGGTTGCGGTGCTTTAAAACATTCACAAACATCGGGGCATATCCCTTTAATAGGATATGCATTCGGATCATAGCACTGCAGTAAAAAGACACATATAAATGAATCAAATGATACCATTATTATTATTATTAATATATTTTCATAATAATAATATAAATTTATTAGTCATTTGTCATACAAAATGATTGTTAAATGTCTTATGAGTAAAACGGGTTTCACTTAAAATTTTTCTGATATAAAATACATGTATATTTTAGATAATTCCCATGGATATTGTATCGAATTATCTTTTATCATAATTGAAATATTTCCTTACATCGAATTACTTCTGATCGTAAACTATTGACCTCGAAATGTCAAATAATTACCGTATTTTCCCGCATTGACCGACATGTCAGTCTAAAATTAATTTGTAGATATTCTGAATTTTTGCATAATCATTACCCGTTTAATTCGAATTTGGTTGACTAGTGTCGATATTAGGCTGACCAACTCTTATAGCAATGATTCCAGGGAATAACTCATGATTTACTTGTTTTAATTATTAACATCTTAGAACCTATTTCCAAGACCCAAATCCATTTCCATATGTCTTTTTTATTCGGTTCTTTTAATTATTTACTTTTTAAAACAATTTTTCGCTGCCGAAACAGTTAAGATCTGAATAATAAGTGCATATGTTTGCATGTATTTATAGCGATAGTATATATTATTAAATTATTTATTTCAAAATTAATTAAAAATTTTAAAATAGTGAATTTTTACGTTTATTTTAAAGTAAAATGAAAATGTTTCGATTAATTATTTCAAAACTTTATTATATAAATGAAATAAATTATGAGAGAAGTGAATAATTTAAAAAATACTTTAAAAAATTATAAAACGAATATTTTAAGCACATTTTCCATCGGGTAAATGATTAGCGTCCGCTGATTCAATAAATTCATCTGACCATTGACCATTGTGCATGATCTTACATCGAACATTTATTACATGATTATATTTCGGTTTATTTTCAATGACCTCTTTCATGTCCTTATTACAGCATAAAGGATTATCTATTAATTGAATGAAATTATTTTAAAATAAATATATAAATTGCTTTTAAATATTTATAAATTATTATTTATAATAAATAGTTATTTCTAATTATGAATAATTTTGAGACACAAAGAAACTTTATACACTCGATTTTCTATTTATCCCCCTACTTTTATATCTTTTCTCGATTTATGTCCGTATATTCGGAAATGACTTTTCACTTTTGCATTAAAATTTGTTTTATTTAATGTCTGTATTTACATTTATGATTGATTTTTTGTGAGACCCGTCGCGGGACATGAATAGAGTGTATTATAGAGTGTATTTGGAATACATTAATGCCTTTTCTATCTTTATTTGTATAACTATTGTAAATACAGTTATTTAATAGCGAACATTTGCATAAACTATTTTATGCTTCTTTTATAGCTCTTAATTAAAAATATTTCTTCACCTAAAGATGACATGTTTTATCATCATATACCGACATTCCGGTACATTTTTAATTAGTCCGACATAAGGCAAAATTTGGTATATTTCGACATGTCGATGTATATGAAGATTAAAGGATTACGGCATTTATTAGTTATCGGAGCACAGAGTATTTACGATTACCGATATGCACTGAGTAATACTTAATTATACTCACTCATAATTGATAATTCCTTAATTTTGTTCCACACCGGCCCTATCAATTCCCATGTTAATGTCGTCAGTTTATTACCATCCAAATTGACACGTTTCAATGCAGGGTATTGATTCCCAAAGAAATCTTTGGGGAGACTTTCAATGGCATTATTACTTAAGTCGATATTCCATAATTTCGGGAAATTTCCATTAAATTTATTAATTGTTTTTAGTTCTTTATTATCAGTCACCGTTAAAATTTTTAAGTTTATCCATTTATTGAATGCATTCGAATGAATGTCAGAAATTTTCGAATTGATAAATGATGCGGAAATTATTTCTTTTGTAAAACACTGATTAAAATTTGATTGTATTTTCGGTAAATTACAATCACTAATGTAAATATCGTTTAATTGGTCTAGGTCTGAAAATACTTTCAATGAATAGGGTTCTAAATTTGTATTCTGAAAACTTAAAGCTTTAAATCCTTTCGAAGATACAAATGTCTGAAAATTACTGAATAAATCGAAAGTGAAATGTGCATTGAGAATCACTAAATTGCTGATTATTAAATTATTAAAATAATTGTTCATTAATGGTTTTTTGTATTTTGATGTGTCCAAATCCAATACAAATGTATTGATGTATAAACTTTTGATTTTATTGACTTCCGCTACATCTTCATATATGTCGTTACAGTATATGCTAATGTAACCTGAAAAATTAGTTTATGTATTTTCTTTGAAATTATTATTTTCTATAATTACCTTTACTTGAATCTGAAAATGGTTTCGGTGCATCATAACATTTGCAAAATTTTGGACAATCATTTAGTGGTGTATCTCTTGGACCAAAACACCACAATAAATAGACACATACAAATGAATTAAAAGACGTAATCATTTTAATAATTTTTAATTATATATTTTTATAGTATTAGTTTATTACTCATTTGTTATTATAAAAGAATGTTGAATATTGAAATGACACGAAATTGTTTCTCTTAAATCTTTGTTAATCTTAAATACAAGTGTATCGTTAGATAATTTCTATGGACATTGAAGTATGTCGGATCATCTAATGTTACCTTTTGTATTGAAAAGCCGTTTTCATTCTCTATATTTATTACGATAAAAATACATGAAAAAACGCATTTAAATGTTTAAATACATTTTATTCACTTTATTAATATATATAATTCTATTTATTATTTATCAAATTAATTATAATCGCATTAATTTTTATTTATTATGCGTATAAATATAAAATAATATTGAAAGTCAATAGAAATTGAATCAAAATAAAAATTAATGTTAATAAAAATTTACTCTTTTTTAAACTGTACTCTTAAATTTACTTAAATTAAATCTACTCTTTTGTAATTAATAATTAATTGATTAATAATAATAATAATAATAGTTTTTTTTTATGGTAAATCAAAAGACAAATTTTAAAGTTACAATGAATAACTGTTAATATTAAAATGATTTAATATTTTTAATAAACGATTTTAATAATGATGAAATTATTAATTTCTCCTCCGCTTTTAATCTATTTCAATTCCCGGTATTACTTTTAGTGCCTCCGGTTTTCATTATCAATTATTTACTATTATAATATTTTTCCTGTAAAAACATGAGATAAGCCAATAAATTTAACAAAACCATAATCTCAAACATTTATGCATTATCCTAAAACTGCTTTCAATGGTTTGATAAATAAAGAAATAGAGTATCGTATTAAAAAACACGATATTTTAAATATCGATTGACATTTTGATAATTGTTATACACTTATGAATTATCAAATTTACGGATATAAATGTTAAAATAATTCAAAAGGTCAAAAGGTTATGAATATTTTAGAAATTTATAATTATCCTTTTGTATCATTTGTTCCTTTTGTTGAATTCACATCAACCATCAGAGGTCTCACGAATCCCTTTAAAAATCTGTATTCAGTTGTATTTTTACGATTGATAATTAAAGATCTTTTCTCATGCCGTTTCCCATTATGTGTAACCGCCGCATGTTCAGTATTTTCGCCTTAAATAAGTAGAGAATTTTAGAATTAAAATATACAAATGTTAATATTAATATGGACATAACTTTAGGATTTAGTTAATTGTGAAAATATACTTAAACCTCCAGAGTGTAGCTTTATGAATATATAGATATGAAATTTAGTTTTACGATGTATAAAGTTTTACGTCATGAAAATTATTCAAATTAACAGAGTTTACGATATTGAGTTTTATATTTATCTATTAATTAAAAATTTATTACCCGTTCCTTCCTCAGAACCTCCACCTTCAGTGGGTCCACTTCCATGGGGACCATTCGGTGCTATAATGGGTGGATACGGACAGCAGCAAATTTTATTGCCAAAGAGTGCATATGGCAATAGCGGAGGTTTGAATATGATTATCCTCTGATTACTATTGTTAGATATTGCGGTGTGAGTAATTGAAATGAAAAGTACAAAACAAGATATAAAACTCATAATAAAACGTATAAACTTTTTATATGAAAATACTTTACGATATTTAATTTTTGAGGAATTTTCATTCGAAACATTTTCCTGAATTTATATATTTGTGGAAATTAAAAATTTAAGATGAAACTGATTATTTTGCAGGTGTAACCCTATTTTTTGAAAATTTATACATAAATATTTAATTTGATATTTGCAAAGATTAATTATTACAAAAAACCCTAAACATTAACATTCTCTTCAAATGTTTTCATAGCTCTTAATGCTAACGAAACTCTAATGTTAATACACTTAAAGACAAACAATAATATTTACAAAATGCTTTATGTTTTTTATAAATATAAATAAACACGATAATTGTATTTGAATCGGCTTTACAAATAATGATTATCGTTTATTTGAATTATAAATTTTATTTACGAATATGTTTTAACATCGATTTAGCATTAGAACATTAAGAAAATTTTAAAATATTTTTTATTTAAACAGAAGTTTTATTATTGAAATTTTTATATTTATCATTTTTATTGATTATGACGGAAATATTTGACAAAAATTACATTACTCAATACAATATTTCAATTATGTCATTTCTCTCAGTTCCGGTTCAATATTTTCTGGTGGTTTTGGCATTTCGCATTTTGTCCAACCGATGGTCACAATTGTACACACATTATTTATCGATCTCATTTCAGCTTCAAAATTGTCCATTGAGTCCATTCCACAATGACCAATGACCAATGGAAATACGCAATCCTCAAATTGTCTGACCGTACAACAGGTGTTAAGTCCCACATCCTTATCGAATCGTTGCGTTAGCGGCTGAACGCACGTGGAGAATGAATTGGGGTCTCTCGCGAGGAGCTTAAGACATATCAGATCGATACATCCCTCTACAATCACATTCGGAGAAATGTTTGCAGTGATGGGATAATAGTTTAAAACAAAAATATATGATAAAATATATAAACGCATTTTTGTGTATCTCTGAAATGTCAACACTCAAGACATGGAACTTTAGAAGATGCACATTTAAGTATATATTTTGTCTTAAATTTGTACTTTTCAATGTCTTTTTCTTCATTATCCTTGAGACTGTCATTATCCGCATCCGTATTTAGTTTTAATTGCGATTCATTTAATTAAATAATTATTTAACAATAGATTGTGATGTTAAATATAAGTGTTGAAATAAGTATTGTCATTGAGTGCTGTCATATGTCACTTAATCACATCCTTGAAGTGATTACAGCCCTTGAAATACTCGCATCTTAATTAATAATTACGTTAATATACGAAATAATAATTGTAATTATAAATTTACTAAATATTTCAATTAAAATTTAGTTTATTTTAAATTTTTTTTACAGAAAATATCAAAATTTGCGTTACGTTATTACGTAATATGTTTGTGTTTTAATATCTATTTATGGTTTAATTATCATGATAATTGAACAGCATATGTGTTAATTCAAATATCATTGAGATAATGAACCGAAAAGTCACAGAAAATATCATTAAAGTTCCGTACTTTTACCACACACGAACTCATCTCTAATGATATTATCATTTTATGAGTAAAATTCTTTTAAAAAATTAATAATAATTAATTACTTTAAATAATTACTTCAGATTCTAATAAATAAAAATGACTGTCGCATCAAATCAAATATTAGAATCGAAAAAAACTAATTTATTATTAAATTACTGTTTCAAAATTAGTGCCATCATATTGTTAATCTCTATTTTTATTCTTATGTTAGTTTTGGTTTTGAAAAATACGAAAAACGAAAGTCGTGATGATGAACCCACAACTGTTGAGCCAATGAATACATATGAATATTCGCGTACGCCAATTACACGGCACCCGCACAAACGACCACCGTTTAATAAGAGATTATTTTGTAAATTCAAATGCAAATATCATTCAGAAATGGGCGGTCATTTCTGTCATTGCGATGTCCCACCGATGCTCGTCAATGGTCATTAAAGTCATCATAATACCGTTTAATGCATATTTTGTATCTGAATGAAGATGTTTGCACAGCTCAATTGAAAATTATAGAATGAATCGCATGTCATATGAAGAATCTAATGATAATATGAATATAAAATTTGATGCACAAAATTATAATTGTAATGAAAATCATCCGTATTTAATAAATATATATATCTGTACCTAAACTTTTCCTTTAATTTTAAATTACATTGTATATTCACTCACCATAATCACAGTTTAAAATGTATACATATTTTGAGTTAGTATTTTGAATGCATTCATTGAGTTATTAGTAATTTACTAATTTTATTTTTATTTTATTTTAGCATTTTAATAAATCGGTTTCAATTAGAAAACGATTGTAGAGGATTTACCACCCGTGAACATGAACCATAGAATCATGAACTGCTGAAGACAAAACTGGTGACCTGAAACCAGTCATTTTTAAGAAAATGCATGTATTATTATGAGAAAAATTTTGAATCAAGTATTTTGCGTAATAAAAAGGTAAATGTTAATTTTAAAATTATCAATTTTTACCATTAAATTCAATATTACATTATATCAATTAATGAAAAATAATTTTGAATTAAGCATAACGTAATTTTGAATGTGCAAATTTCAAAATTATAAGTACACTTAAATGCAATTTTGTGACACGATTTGTTTTAAGAATGTCATAATTAAATATTGCGGCACACGTTTGGGTAAAAGTGTGACTGAAAAATAAGAATTTTCAATTGATTTTAACGGTGTAATTTGTGATATTAAAATCATGAATTTGTAACAATACTTAACATTAAGTAACAAATATTTAAGTTGTTTTGTTCTTAATTTGTTTAAAGGCATACGTCTTAAGAAAAAAATTAATAAATAAAATAAAGTAAAGTCCTGACATTGAAAATGTAGCCACAGCCGTCCCTAACGTCGCGTGACAAATGCGATCATCGGTTAATACGTAATATGCCGCTCCACCGCCGGTGATTACTCCGACCATCATCTGAATTATCTGGAGTAATGTGATAATCATCGCTACAAATTTGGGCGGATTAAATCTCATCGCTCTAATCCCATAATATGTGTACATAACTGCATGAATACCATAGTTAATGCTCATGCCCCATCGCGAAGTCGCGGGTGTCACACTATAGATGTAGAAACAATAGACAAAAGTTAAAGGGTGGTGAATTAAGTGGAGGAGAATCAGTTTCTGCTTTCGTAAGACAATAAATGCGGTGTCTCCGAACTCAATCAGTTTAGACCATGTGAAGAGCCAAATCCAAAATTCCATTCGCTTTGAGTTTACCCATGAACTGTTACATACTGAATGATGAAATCCTTTTGATACTGAATTAACTAATTCCGGGAGTAGATTAACAGTGCCAAAGAATGAGAATATCGCTAATCCAATATTCCACGATACTAATAATCCTCGAATTGAAAGGGGCTTTTGTTTATTCATCCATAATTGACCATAATACACGAGAGCGAAATATATGACACTCGCGTATAACGAGAATTTCCAATTATCTTCGAACCAATTTCTGTGATATTTTGCATCGAATGGTATTGATGTTACTGATGAGAGTACACCTAAGAATGGACCTTCAATTAGCTGAACACGATTATTGTCATTGACTGACGGAATGCAATTCGAGTCCATCATCTGCTCGATGCATACCGATGAACCACCGATTTCCATATTTAAACGTTCTTAGGTATACTTAAGTATACTTTAATTTAATTTAATTCAATTTAATAATAATTAATTAATAATTCTTTAGGAGATTTTACGATATTTTTTATTGCTTTTAAATGGTAATTCTATTCAAAGGATGCGCATCAAAACTTTATATGAAAAAATATGAAATCCTAAATTAAATACTTTAGTAATGATGTAAGACACTTATGTATATGAAAGCAGATATTCAACGAAACTACCGTATTACACTTATAAAAAGAATGTGAATTTCCATGACATCTCAAGTCTTTTATATAAATCCCACGTAAGAACGTATTTGCGCAGCAGAATAATGCATTATTAACTAAATGCTCACAATTGTCATACGATCATTTGAATTTTTACCTCACATCGAAAGATCTTTTTATTAAATATATTGATTATTATTTGTTTAATGTGAGTTAATTCTTAAATAACGTTATTTGATAATCTTAACATTAATCACTTTTAACAGTTGTCAGTCATACCTGAATTTATATCGCGTAAAATTTAATTTAATACAATTTTCCTATTATTGTTATAGTATTATATTTAAGATAAATCTGACACTTTTAATACATTGAATTGACCCGATTGAAAATATCTGATTATTGTACGTCTTTTAAGAATTTTTAAAAAAAATTATTTGAAAAATTGATATTTATACGAATATTGGAAAATATAATAAAGTAGGGTATTGCATGACATGTTTAGTTTATGCTTCTTATTCATTTGATAGAGTTGACAGTTGACACACATTCTTATTTCTCTAGAACCGAGTCTAATATTGCAATACACTTATTAGGGTCTGTTTTATTTTTTACGATAATTTCAGGAATTTAATAATAATTTATATTATTGTTAATCATAGAAGAATTTAATTAAAAATTATATTTAAGCGTAACACATATTAGGATATTGAATTTTCAAGCTTAAGACAAGTTTTATGATAATTGTTTTAAATAGTCTCATCTAAACTAAGAAAGAACTAAATTTTTATGCATATGATAAGACTCAATAATGTCTTTTCGTGAGTTGACAGCTCTAAACACATTCGATGATTATTCCCATTTTCATGATAATGTGACTCCAGTGGCATCATAAACTTTAAAAATAATCATTACGATAGAAATCGATATTTACAATTACTGTATTAAGAGTTTCTATTAATATGCATAAATCCCTATAATAAAATTTTCTCTATAACCTCAATGCACATACCATTAACTCCAAACCATACACTTTAATGCTATAAAAAATCTGCTAAAATAAAACATTTTCATTTCAATATAATTACTTTGAAGAAGTTTATTCGTTTCGAATATAAATTTTAAAGTTTTATAATCATATCATTATATTTGTACCGATCGATTTTTTAATAAACTAATTTCTAAATTAAATTATTTTTTTAAATTTTAGTCATATTTAGAATTGAGTTTACTTCTCAAAAAGGGACACATCTCCAGTTATGAGGTTTTTTCATTATTTGTAAAAAATGATGCGAAAATTATGAGAAAAAAACAAAACATTATAATCATGCAAAAACCGGAAACAGTATCATCATCAACTTCAAAGTTTGTGCCATCGGTATGCAGATTAACGTGAACTCTCGATGGTGATGACAGCCGCGGTCTCATTAGTGCCGATCGATTTAATTCATTATTAACAGATTCCGATGATGGGACAACCGGTATAATCGCAATTCTTTGTTCTTCGGGATCCGGTATTTCATTGTTTCGCTGCAAATTATACATCACAACACCATTGCTGAAGTCCGTTTCAATATGACGAGACTCAACGACAATTGTTTCACGACACAATGGACATTCGCTATTCTCAATCCCTTTGATCATAATCCATTTATCAATACATTCACTGCAATATTTATGTGAACATTCGAGAGTCGCGGCATTTCTTAATAATTCAGTGCAAATTGAACATGTTTCATCGTTTGACGTTCCAATGTCAAAGGGTATGGATTCGGATGTTGAAGCTTCTGATGGTGCGTCTATTGTATTGAAATTATCCATTAATTAAGTATTACAATGAATTTGTTTGACATTTGATATAAATAGTTTATATGAGAATTGTAATTTTTAATTATAGTTTTAAAATTAAAATACATTATTTAACGTGACGTGCCTTTAAACAACAATGTAAACATCCATTGATTCGCGTGATGATTTGTATAAACATTGAATATCTTAATGTTATAGACTTTTCACGTGAAACAATTAAAAACTTAATTCTATATCAATTGATAATGATTCACTAAATTAATTAATTAATTAATAATTAAATAAATTTTAAAAATTCTTTTTAATTCTATTCGAATACATATACATTTATATATTATAATCGCATTAAATTAAATTAAATTAATTAAATTATTATTAATGAATTATTATTTTTTGTTTTATTGTTTAATTAAAGTTCAAATAATTTGTTAAATTACTTTGTTAAATGTAAATTTTGTGGTTCCAAATAAAAAGACATTTACATATACACAAAAACCTCCATAACTTGAACATATTGCGGTCCAAAATTTTTGTTCAAGACAAGGAGGTTTTCAAGTTATAGAGGGATCAAGTTACGGAGGTTTTTTATATATGTATTTGATATTGGATATTATAACAATAAACTGAATTAATAAAAAATAATAATAAATTGCACATGAGAAAACTGATCCAAAACTTTGTAAAATTAAATAACTTTTTATAGCGTAAGCATAAAACAAATGAATACATTTGAGAAATTTATGTTTTAATGAGAATAACTCATGGATTTTCAGAGATCAATAAATTTGAGTCTGATTTTCTTTTATTTATTAATTTAGTGAAATTACAACATTTTTAAGTTATAAAATTGTATAAATATAAAAATATAAAAATATAATAAAAATATAAAAATTTTCGGTTTTAAAAATGAAATATAATGTTATTAATAATGTTATTAATAATGTTATTAATTAACTAAATTAAGAGTGACATTTATTTTACGACGAAAATCATTATTTGATTGTGAAGATATTCAAATCCGTATCAATTAAAGTAATAAATGTTTAATTTTCATTGAACAAAACACTTTAGTTTAAAATAAAAACATTTTGTTATATATAATGGGGTACTCCTGTATCATTGCGTTTTTATTTTATAACTTTAACTATGACTATGAAAGTTATAGTTTATTATACATGTGTTTGTATTTAGTGATTATCATTGTGTTAAGAGAGTGATCACATTTGAGTCATTATTTTTTCATTTTTTTGTTTCATTAAAATAAAGTGTTAAATTCTAATTTAATTAATAGTTTCATTGAATCACTTTTGGACATTTATCTTATGTATTGTTGCACCGTACGCTGTCGAACATCAAACGTATCGTTTACGATGAAATAAACGATGTTAACATTCACTTAAACTAACACTATGAAAATGTCTTTGATAATTAATGCGGGATTATTATAGACATTTTTATTCACTTTAAAAATGTTTATTTTCAGGTCCATCATCATCAGCATCATTTCCTTTATTTAAAAATTTACAATTTTGGACATAACTTTTTCAATGCTTTGGTCATTGTCGCTCCGAAGACTCACCGATGATGACGATCGACGAATGAAAAACTAACACATTGAGAATGTCTATGATAAAATGCGGATTATCATAAACATTCCCATTCCATTAAATTGTTTATTTTGAGAATCTTCATCAGCATAATCAGCAACAATGTGGTGACACATCACTGATAATAATTATTAAGTATTTGTAGTGTTTTAAAATCATTTTTATACATTAAATTTATAAATATTTTTTATTTTTTACAGAAACGCATTCGCATCGATCAAATTCAGCGATTCATTTTCATTGGTTTAAGATCATCATCACCATCATCAGTTTTATTTTCAGATTTACATTTTTGGTCATTCAAATGATTACCCAAAATGTATCGAAAGTCCATTCTTTCGCTGTGGTCCGACATTAGAATATTTTTTAAATCTATAAAATTTCATTTTTCATTCATTTCTTTTCTCCCATTTTAAGGCACCCCAAAGGACGTGTACATATTGAATGGTTCGTGCGACGGCACGGGGTGGGGTGCCACCACTATAAACACGGCCCAAAATGAAGGCCTCCACTAAAAAATATGGTCCCATGTGGAAGCCCACCACTATATCAATAAATCGGGCATCGTCGCGGTCATTTCTGCTAAACTCAAATTATGGGATTTATTATGTTTTTTGTGTTGTTAACTTTGATCATTCCTATTATCGTGGATGGTCATGAATATCCTATGGTCGTGGATGGTCATGAATATCCTATGGTCGTGGATGGTCATGAATATCCTATGGTCGTGGACGAAAGAATGATTATATTTGGATGAGCGTTGAAATGCAATTTATTGTAAGTTTCGGTCGCGGTTCCGACCGCAGCGAAAGGATGGACTTTCGATATATTTTTATTTTTATAAATGTTTATTTTTTAAAATTTATTAATAATTAAATTGTCCCAAAAATCGAACAGCGATTGTCAATTACATAATTATGTCGATTCTAAACATTTGCGATTATCGTTCTGACGGTGGTTATGGTAATGTATTGTTTTATATTTTATATTTCCAAATGAATAATTATATTTAATTACGGGAATCGCAATCAATAAATAAATGACGTCATTCGTCATCATCACCATCGGTTCATTGATGTTGAGCGTCGTCAATCAACATCAGCAGAATGCACGCGCCGCACGGCATTAGTGACGCCGCACGATCACCGTCAACAATGCAGTCACACGGTTGACACGCGCCTGTCACATGACAGGTAATGATGTCGCGCGCGTAACGCCATTTGACTTCGCATGATGTTCGGCACCATCGGCGAACGATTTCGCTCGTGGCACGTGCAGAGTCAAACATTCGTTTGCGACTACAGCAGGGGAATGATCTGAAATTACGGAATTTATGAAAATGTTTTTTGTTTTGAAATTTAAAATTATATTTAATTTTAATTATTTATTTATATTTATCGGTTATACTGTAATTTGACCGCAGCACACGTTCTTTCGTCCGTTCAAATTCAATTGTTATTCCGATTATTGTGGTTTTACGATCGGAAAAAAACTCAAATATTTGTATGAAAATAATTTATTATAATCGAATATAATCACTAAAATTTAGTTTTTTATTAGGAAAACGCATGAACAAATTGCTGCTGTCAATTAAAACAATGATCATAATTTAATAATCGGATACCGATTGTTGTTAATGGTACGACACTCCAATGTACGCACTTCAATAATTGTATGGCATTCGTTTATCTATAAACAAATACTTTCAATTAACAGATTTATTTTACAATTTTCATTATATTCTTTCGCTAATAGAGAATCGGAACAGAATTTTATTGAAACGAATCATAAATGAGAAAACGGAAAACGAAAGAATAATAAACTGAAATGACACATCCGTATACAATTGTTATGTTTAAGGGGTTAAAATAGCAACGGTTTTTATGATTTGAGGCTGAGAATATGTTTGCGATAAAGAGGTTATTCACGATATAGAGAGTTTGCGTTGGAGGGGTTTATGTGTAATATTTTTAAGTTATGAATGATTTATTATTTATTTCTTTGTCAATGAACATTTTGTATATTTTCGATGTAAAGTTATTCGATCGATGTTTACAAAAGCTTTTTCGATGAAAAACGATTCGATGAATGTTTATAAAATTATTTTCGAGGAAAAATTATTCAATGAATGTTTACTACACCATTGAGGAAATTGTGTATCATAAACATTTGTTACCGATCGGAACGAGTTTATAATACAGGGGTTTCTGTGAGTTTCGAAATTAAATTTCTTATCAATAGTATGATCTCATAAGTGATGTTTAAATGGCTTTGCATTTGTTTCGCGATTTCAATTTGAAAATGATCGTAATTATAACCCTAAACTTTTTTAAAGTGCAGTAAAGTGCAGTGCAGAATGTACATTTCCCTGTCCCGCGCCGCATCTGACATCAATGGTCATGTCTCTTTTATTTGTCGGTGATTTTTCTTTGAGAAAATCATATGCTATTTCCATTGTAACGAAATAAATTCCTAAAGTAAAATATTGAAATCCGCGAAAAAATTAAATTTTTTTTCATATGAACCTATTCATTAATGTTAATTTAAAACAATTGATTCCGATACTCAAACACAAACGGACATTTCATTTTAATAGTGACGATTATATTAATATAATCATATAAAAGTTCATCATTTCCATAAATCAATGATTAGAAAAACTTATTTTTAATTGTTTTTAATAAACTTTTTGAACGTAATTTATGAATTGCTCAAAGTACTACGTAACATGTGAATGTCATATGACTTAATTTTTAAATGATTTTAAATGAATTTACAAAAAAATTACATTAAATAATTAATTGAATATCAATTTTCGAGTGAATTTAATTAAATAAAAATGTCGGTGAATGATGCGAATTTACGTAAAATTTTGCGTAAATTATTGGAGTTTAATGCAAAGTGTGAGTATAAATGAATGGCGTAATGAATGTTAATGTGGAAATTCACAAATGTAATGATGAATTAAATAATATGTTTAATT
>LBFL01018016.1:0-21048 GCA_000988845.1 Hypochthonius rufulus
AGATCCACAACTACCATTGACTTATCAACAATATCTACACCAACATCTACAGCAACAACAAACTTTGCAGCAATACTTGGAAAATGAAACATTCGCTATGGTAATTGGCAATGGTCATGAAAGACAATATCTGAGACCAGTGATTGGTAATTGTAGTTTCAGTAAATACATTACTATTGATGTTAGTCATGAATTTGTTGCATCTCAGGGTTTTGTCATTAAACGAATAATTTCCCAAAAGAATGGGTTTGCCTAACCTTTGGGGACTGATAATGGAAGACACGAGATGTTCAAGAAAACTCATTATCGGACAAAATTCATGGTGTGCAATGGTGGGACAAAATGGCGTTTTTATTCTTGAAGAGGGTGCAATCGCGTACTTCTATTGCGATACACTTTATAAGGTGACAGATGATAATAATGTGGTAGTATATGAGGAACAAAATGTAACATTAAATGGTAGATCTCTACTGTTATATTGTTTCGGAATCTACGTAATTATTCTTGACAATAGTTCTGATTTACTTAGAACCTCAGGTTTCGTTTTACGCGCAGATCCGGTATGTCATTCTCGAAAATTGAACGAATCTCCGTCCGTTTACATGACTCAACGCGGAGGCGTAAGACTTAAATTGCTTACCAAAAATCCTTTAGTAAAAGAATGGGGAGAGATAAAGAACAATCCCCGCCATACTGTTGGGCCCGACCTATGGATGATAACATCTTTTCTTGAGAGGGTTCAATTGAAGAACCACCCGATTCATCATATGAATTTCCCCACAATCACTCTGTTCAACCACCGATGGTTAAATTCTTGACAAAAGTGTATTATCCAAATATAACTTATGATACAAATATTAATCTCACATATGTATGGTCTGTCGATATGTCGATTAAAAAAACACTGCTGTTCATTTGATCACTTTTGGTCTATTCGAATGTTGATATCGTGAATTTGGATATTGCAGGAGAATATATGGGGAACTGGACAAGGGCGCCGCCAGGATTTTCTCCGCGGGGGGGCGTCCAGAAAATTACGCTTAAAAACAAATTATTTTTTTCTTTTCAATTTGTTAAATTGATTCTGTTTCAAAAATCCAGGGGAGGGCAAATGCCTGGCTTGCCCCCCCTGCCGGCGCCCATGGAACTGGATTATATTTTATGAAAAACCACAGGATTAAATAGATATGCGAAAACACCAATGCCAAAGCCAATTTCCAAAAAATATTTCAACGTTTTATAATAAGTAATGAATATTTAAGTTGTAATTAAAGGTTAATGATTATCTCAATTATAATTTTTTTAATTTATTCTTTTGCCCAGGCTTCGTCAAAATATAAGAAATTTTCAAGTCTTGGGGGATCAGATTTATTTTTTTCTAATATTTTAAAGAGGGGTATAACTTTGCACTTTTCTATGCATTTTTCTTAAGCAATTTTTTCAATTTCTCAATTTTCGAAGGGGGTTCGGTTTTCGGCCCTGACCTTTGACCCAATTCCTAGCCGGGCTGGCCTCTCTTTCCAAATAGTGCTTTGGCCGCATTTATATCTTTGAGAATTATTCTCGGAGATGTAGTGTTTAAATTTTAATTTAATTTATTTTTAAAAATTTCCATTGAATTATTCATTTTTGATTCTGATATTTAATAACAAAATTTAATTTATTCATTTATTTTAATGCACACACTGATGAAATAGTTTTTTGTTGATACACATTTTTTTCTTAAACAATAAACCTCATTAAACAGATGAATAATTTAACGTCACTAATGATGTTATCGCGTGAATTATCATATCATATATAAATTTATCATCACATACATTTTACAATTTAAATTTAGTAGTAAAATGAAAGCCTTAATTATTGTGTTAATTCTGATAAATTCAGTTTATTGTTTAAATGATAATTACGCATATGATCCGAATTATGATGAAGTGATTCAAAAGGTTTGTGTCACTAAAAAAACACCGGAATTGGAAGAGAAAATGAAAAAATGCGATTTATTGGATCCGTATAATGCTCTTAATGTATGATTATATAGAAAAATATAATGATCTTCATTTATCATATATGTTTCTGCAATTAAATCCCTTTAATGTGAACCTATTGTGGCAAAAATATTTGTTAACGATATAGAGGTTTATACGTTACAGAAGTAGAAATAAAAAGGTTTCTATTATTCGGGCCTAAAAATTTGTTTATGTTAAAAAGTCATTTTAGTTTAAAATGGTTCACGTTGAAAGGGTTTATGCACATCTTAAAGTTCTTATACATACTGATGGTTTTTAAAATAAAATTAATAAAAAGAGACCATAATTTAATTGGGCGTAAATAAATTTGACCATAACAAACCGTACGCTATAATAAACACGTAATTTTTTATGTGTATAACAATGCAACAATGCATGAATCTTGATCTTTAATATTAAAAAAAATGAAATTATCAATGTATATAGACGCGTATCTTTTCGCCAAAATGGAATTTTCATCTTAAAATTTAAATTTTTTATCAATGTTGTAAGATTTGCGTAGCGATAGTTTATATTGCTGCAGCGGGTTTTGAGATTTTATTTTTAACAAATAGATTAAAACATTTTAGTAGGGACTGACTAAAGGTGCAAAGCACAGAGTAAATATATTTTATCTCTGTACCATAATTCAAATTTTATGCCAATTAATCTTTATTAGTTAGCTTAGTTAACTTATGTTCAAGATATTCAGAATTGATTTTTTAGAGGTCCCCCCCTACAACAATGCTCCTCAACAATAAAAAAAAACATTGTTGAAATGGTTGATAATAATTAAGTACAACAATACTTATATTGTTGTACAACAAATTTTATACCAAAAAATCTTTAATAAATTTAATTATTTACCTAAATTAATAGGCATTTACATCGGAATGCGAAAAACTTTATGCCGCTCCCGGTTCGGGACTCTTAGAAAGAGTATATTCGGAATGTGAAGTAACATAATAGAAAATCATAAACTTTTAAAATAAATAAATATATTTTCATTATTTAAGTATGACAAATGCTATAAAAAACTGGATAATAATTCCACATATAAGAAGGTACTGGAAAAATTTAATGCAATTACTGAAGAAGAAATAACAACGAAATATAAAGAACATTATGTCAGTGTTTTACTTTTAAAATTTAAATATTCACATAATTTTGTTGTTTTTTCAGAAATGCATTCGGAAAGCTCTGGGATTAAATGATAATATTCAATAATAGGGTTAAATAAACGATCAGATTAATTGTTAATGGTTAATTACACATTAAATCAAAAAATATATTTTTTAGATTCAGTGCTTTGTAATAATTTTAATATGCAACAATAGTTATAGATACAAATGCATAAGTTGATTAAAAAAATAAATTTTTTCAATTCATAAATAACAATGCTCATTATTTAATTTACATGATTAAACAATTAAATGCAACAATTGAAATTCAATTAATTAATTAATCAATTAATTAGCATGAAAAACCTTGAAATTAGATACAAATTGTAATTAGTTTTGTGGTGAATAAAATTCAAGGATTTTCATTTTGATCAATAAAATGGTTCGGGAATTGTAAAATTCATTCACTTTTCTAATTAATTTTTGAAATCACTAAATTATCACAGAATAATAAATATGAGTTTATTAATTAATTGTATTAAAAGCATTTTTAATACAATACTAATCTAATCTACAATACTAATATCCTTGAAATTGCATACAAATGATATATAATTTAGTATTGATTAAGTTTCAAGGATTTTGATATAGTAGTTTATGACCTCGAAAAATATTACATAAGCTAATGTCAAGTGGAAAATTCATAAATACATTTTATAAAGAATGTCATTGTTGAAAGATAAAGTCGCACTTATAACGGGTTCGAGTTCGGGAATAGGTGCGGCCGCAGCTATTAAATTGGCCAAAATCGGTGCTAATGTCGTAATCACCGGAAGAAATAAGGATAATCTTTCCATTGTTGGTAATGATGTCGCTAAATTATCAACTAATGGATCAAAGGGTGTTCTTCAGATTGTCGCGGATGTTACTAATGATGACGATTGTAAAAGAATAATTAAAGAAACGATTGATTATTATGGGAAAATCGATATTTTGGTTAATAATGCCGGAATCTCTGCAGTCACTCCGATTTCCGATCCTAAACTTATGGAAAAATTCGATAAAACAATGAATACAAATATAAGATCCGCTGTATTTTTGACGCATTTAACGGTACCGTATTTGGAAAAGACTAAAGGGAATATTATAAATATGTCGAGCATCGTTGGGTTAAGACCAGTGAGTTATAGATCTGTTATAAATTTGCTTAGTACCGTATTTTACGGCAGACAATCCGCGGATTATACGTTAGAAAAAGTAAAAATTGTCAAAAACTTAAGGGTGCGGATTATCTGCCGTAAAATACGGTAATTTTAATGCAAATAAAAAACCGTTGCTTCGCACCTTTATTTTGTACAACAATATACTACAGACGCATCTACATATACAGATACTTTAATGATAATACATCATAACGGATTTATGTTCCGCGACGGTCCTCAAAAAAGTATCACATGACTATAAATAAAAATATAAACGTATATTAATGTAAAAGTACAAAGTAATTTCAAAATCTGAGACAAAAAGAAAAAATGCATAAAAGTGAGAGGACATAAATCCAGGATATGGTGTATAGATTAAATCATTTTTAAAATTTATTATAATTTATAGTTTACGCCGTACACTGCATATTGTATGTCAAAAGCCGCTATGGATATGTTTACAAAATGTTTGGCGTTGGAATTGGGTCCGAAAGGAATAAGAGTCAATGCAATTAAGTAAGTCAATTATGAGTTATTATTGTTTATCCAATTAAAAAAGTGTATTTATACTTTAAGTCCCGGGGGTGTTCATACAAATTTCCTCGAATCTCTTGGTGTTCCTAAAGAAAATATGAATGCAGTTTGGGAATCGATAGGAAAAGATTATCCTTTGGGGAGAATCGGTGAATCTGTAGATATCGCTAATGTCATTGCATTTCTTGCATCTGAAGACGCCTCTTTCATTACCGGTATTAATCTAATTGTAGATGGCGGTGGACTTTGGAATTCGGCACCAAATCTTGAATAAGAATTACATATACATATACATACACTCGACTCTCGATTTATGTCCCCCGACGGGCCTCAGAAAAATGGGGCATACATGTAAACACAGGGATAAATAGAAATTTTAATTTTAATTTTAATACAAAAATGATTTCAATAAATATGCAAATATAAATCGAAAAGAAATTAAAATAAAGAAACATTAATAGAGACTCAAATGTATTATATGTGTTAAATGTTATAAAAAAAATAAATACGATACTATAAAAATGCAATTTTATTTTCTAATAAAAAACAATAGAATCTCATTTATAAATTTTTAATGTTTTTTCTTTAATAAACGGTGATTATAAAATGTAATTAAATGTAACATATTTAAGCAATAATCATAAATGAAATAAAATTAATCATAATCATTCAATTTTTGGCATTTAAATGTAAGTCAAATTAAAATTGTATCATTAATTGTCGAATAATAATCATGTTCTAATGAATCTTCAAATGCTCAATCAGTGACAAAATACGTAATATTTGCATTGTTTAAAGATGTGTCTATTCATTGTTGCATCGTGATTTAGTCAATTGTTTATTTCTTTTTGATTAACAAAACATAATCGGCAAAAACCATAATAATGCCGTATTTTAAAGTAAATATATTTGAGTAATGAATTATTCCTCTGAAAGATATGGTATAATATTGCAATTTCTGCAAAAAATTGGTGTTCATATATATTTGTGAAATTAAAAAAATCATTTTTGAAAACTCTGATTCTGTTGATTTTGATTATAATAGATTCAAATGACACTTCACCATTGTTGTTCATCGGCCATTTGTTCCTCTTTAATTTTGTTCTGACGTTCGTGTGCGGACTTTTCTTTGGTGAATGCCGTGACTTTTTCCAAATGCAATTCCGATATGAGATGTGATGACAGATCAAATGCTGTGTGAAATTTCCGTTCGCAGAGGAGACACATCGATGATTCTGATTTTTTACTTTTAAAAAATAAATTAATTAATATAAAAATCTTAACATAACAGTATACATTAACCTCAATAACTTGAACATATTGCTATTCAAAATTTTTATTCAAGATAAGGAGGTTTTTATGTTAGAGGTTTATTTTATAATGTTCATCAATAGAATAAGGTTTTGAAAACATGTTCAAGTTATAGGGGATTCAATTAAAGGAGGTTTATGTGCATAAATTATTCATTATTCAAGATAATGAGATTTTCAAGTTATAGATTCTTTGTAAAATAAATCAATAGAAACAGATCTCGTGAATGTGTTAAATTTATAGAAAATTAAGTTATAGAGGGCTTAAGTTATAAAGGTTTATGTGTATTTCTCTCTCTTACTTTTTATTCTTTTTGTGTGATTCAATGAGATCATTGAGTTGAATGAGATTTTTATCGATTTCAGTGAAAAAATCGAAATCATTAATTTTTAGGGGATTATGAATGGGAAAGAGACGATTATCTTTAACCATTTTCTTATCCTCTTCGGCGTACATATTCAGCGGCACTTTTCCCCATTTAAATCCTTTCGGTGCATTCTCTTCAAACCGCCGATACTTCTGCAACAATTCCAGTATCAAATAACGCAGACGTTTCTGTTTAAATCCGATTTCCGCAGTACCGAATGACTTAAATCCCTGTTTCATTAAATCCGACAGATGAAACCGGATTATGTTAATATCATGAACATCGGATCGGGTAATTTCACTATCAAAGGTCAGTTCAACATCATTATCCGCATCATATGATTTTCCAGTCACGTGATCGTATCCGATACCACAAACGGCTCCCGTATAACGATCGCCTTTAGCATTGATTCGGTATTCAGCCGTTGGACAAAACATTAGTGTCATGAGTGAGGGAAATCCACGAATGTTCGGCATGAGTGTCGTGTCACGTATAATTACGTGTTCCCCGTTATTAGTCAGACCGACACTACCGGCGATTAACATTCTGCGGTGTCGGGTCAAATAATTCGGTTCCAAAACAACGGCATTCACTGAATCACGTTCAATGTGCACGTGACGCGAATACGTTTGCTGAGTGATACCTAAAGACGTGATAAACAAACAGACACAATTAATTAATTATGTCAATACACTTTCATTAAACATTTATATTTTCTCTGATAACAAAAGCTTTCATCACATATCACTGTGCATATATATCACTCGTATTAAAAAAAACATTTTCCTCAATTTTAACATATGAAATATTAATGAAAATGATTTGTTAATAGAGGTAAGAGTTATGTTTATGCTACCGGAAATGAAGACACGATGAAAGTTTTCGTTAACAGAGGGAAGATAAACGTTAACATTGTAAGTATGTGTATATACCTGCAAAATTACATTCGAGTGGTGAAAATGGTCCCTTTATCTTTATCTTTTCGTGAGAATAAAAATTTCTATTGCTTTGGGACTCAAAAAACGAATCGATTGGCAATTCAAACACTTCATTCTGATTATACAATATTTTTGACACATCAGATAATGTCGGTACAGTCAGTACATCATCATCATCAACTGCTTCTTTCTCTCTCTTCACACGTTTCCTTTGTTCGTGATCAATTTTCGACTGTTGAGTCTCATCCCAAATCTCAGCATAACCCTCAATAATAAGTTCATCATTAAGTGATGATTTTGATTCTGCGATTTCCTTTTCATACAATTGACAGCGGACGATACCATTTAAAACCGAATAAATCGACGCTAAAAGCATAAACAACAATTATTAACGAATTCTATAATTAGGTAAATGTTCAGAAAGATCTACTCAAAGACAGACAGACATGCCATTTTAATAATACAGGGATGCATTAAATAAAGTATCCCCATATTTACATTTGATGTACTCAATACATTCAACTCTTGATTATTTTTATAGATTTTTATGTCCTCATATTTTGAAATCATTCACTTTTACATTAAAATATGTTTCTTCTTTTGATTAATTTACATTTATACCTCTTTTACTGTTGCCCGTCGAGGGACATATATTGAGACGTGAGAGTATAATTCTTAATAATTACACTCTCACATATAAATTAAGCAAAAGAAGAAACATATTTCAATGTAAATGTGAATAGTGATTTCAAAAACATTAAGACATAAAAGTAGGGGGACATAAATAGAAACTCGAGTGTAATACAAAAAATTAGTTCAGTATTAATTGAAAGTTAAACTCTTAAGTATTACCATTAATGATTTTTCCCGCACAATAATTTTTGGTGATATCATTTGCCTCTTTATCCCATGTATTGTCGAAGTAACGAACTGACGATGGTTTAACACCGAACAATTTACATTCAAATGCCTGTGCCGGTATTGTTGTGAGTTTTGATTCGGACACTTCATTAATTTCCAACAGTTCATCGACTCTATTCAGTTCCATGGAATCACCGGTATCAATGAAAAACACAGTGACACGTGACACTTGTTTCGTACCCGTACAGTATTCGATTCGCGTGATTTTTGCGCGTGCATATTCTTTCTTTCCATTGTTGTTCCGTTGTCCTAAAACGACATCAGCCAATTGAATAGTATTATGATCACAGCGGTCACTTTTTTGAGCGTTAATTATGGCATTTGAAAGCTCTTTAAGAATATTGTCCGTTTCATTTGTCGCGTGCTGTGCCCAGAAATGTGCCGCATCCTGCACGTGCGTAACACGAATTTTCATTTCGAATACATCCATTGCGGGCGGAGGCAACAATGGTATTTTAACACGTGCTATGACCATAGGAACGGAAATTCTCGATGATAAAAGTCCCCCCTTTTTAAACGCTTTTTTCTTATCGCTAATCTTTTCCAATTTATCACGTAACAATTCCGATTGAAGCATGTACAGCACGTTCCAATCGTGACCATCACTTTGTCGCGTCCATCGGCGCATTGCAACCGCCAAATAAACTGCCGTTTTAATAACCGTCTCACGTAACGCTATTATATCACCGGTAATGGACTGCTGTTGTCGCTGCTGTTGTTCTATGAGAGGATCTCTGTCATCGTCACTGAACGTTATGTACGCTTTAGTATCTTCAAAATCCAAATTAAATGATTGGGAACACTGAGAGAAAATCTCACGCAATTTCCCGGCATAAACAATACCCGCATTTTGCGGGAGTCCGTCGATTCGCACCGAATTATACGGATCTTTCTGTGGTAACATTTTTGATACATTTTCCCGATCGATTTCCCCCCGTATAAAGTAATTGGGATAAAATGCGGCACACATTGCAACTTTCAATATCAATTCCTCATTCGTTCGTTTGAGATTCGGTCGATCAACAACTTCAATAGCCTCGTATTTAAGTCGCGATGTGAGTTCAACAATGAGAGCATCGATTTCTTTGATACGTTTATGCTGAATATAGTGCTGTTTACACCATTCTTCGAGTGAAACCGTTCGGCTATTAAAATGTCCCGATTCACGTATTCGTTCATAGGTTTTATACGCATTTAAATAAGCAATAGAATCGGAAAATGTACGGTCACTCCACGCCATTCGGGAAATATATGCTTTCATTTCGGCTGTGAACGGACGTCTGAACATACCTTTCGTCGATAAACACGCGGCTATGATAATACAATCATTGAGTACGTCAAACACGTGTCCCATTATAATGAGTTTCGAGAGACGCACGTCTATGGGAAGTTTCGACATAATATCACCAATTGTTGTTAAATCCCCGTCTTCATCATCATAAAACGTCTCACCATTGTTGTCAATCATTGCTACAGTCAATGCTCCGACCTGTTTAAGTGTGAGTACAGCGGTATGAATATCCCCGAGATTTGGTGGATCCATTGTAAGTCCCAATAATTCTTTAGGACTGCCGAATGCGGCCAAAAGTTTCACGCGCAAAACTGACAATTCCAATGGTGAACGCATAATTTCGGGACGTCCATAGTCAACTAAACTCCCATAATAAAATGAGGAACTAATTAATCGATAACATCGTCCGTCCCTGACTCGTCCCGTGCGTCCCGCACGCTGTTCACAGTTAGCACGTGATGCCCATTCTAATTGTAACACCGGGAAATGTGTTTCGGGATCACAGATGAGTGCTTTGGTGAGGCAAAAGTCAATGACATACTCAATGTCAGGTACGGTGACAGATGATTCGGCAATATTTGTCGCTAAAATTATTTTTCTTTCATTGGTTTTTGGCGCGATAAAAACCGCATTTTGTTCCTCAATGGTAATTGACGAATGCAACGGTAATATCTTCCATTGATGTTGATTAGGGTTATGCGCGTATAGACGCGTACGCATGTCCTGAATCTCCTGATATCCCGGCAAAAACACAAGTACCGAACCACGTGATCGACCCCCGCGATTCGCTGCAACAATACAATTATTATTTATACAATACAATCATGTTTACAGTCGACTCTTGATTTGTGCTCGTAAATGGCCTCAGAAACATGGGACATAAATCAGACATAAAAAGAAATGTATTTCTTGAATGTATTAGCGATAAGTGTTTTAAAAGTATGAGGACATAAATAGAAAAAACAAAATTAGATGAACATATATCGAGAGTTGACTGTATGAGACGAATATACGTATGCATACAGTCGAATCCCGATTTATGTTTCCTAATTTTATGTTCGACATTTTAAAATCGTTTTTACATGTGTAATTTTTCTGAGACCCGTCGATGGACATAAATCGAGAATCAACTATACTATTAAATTATTCAAGTGTCTGTACCTTCGACCTGTTCCAAGTATAGTATGAGCCGCGCGCATAACTCATACATCTCAGTGGAAATATATGGAGTTTCCCGGGAGAGATCATTGACCTCCGGCATCACCATTTTGGCAAAATTATTCGTCTCTCGACACAGACTATCCAATTGTTCCAAATAATAAACATGAATATCTGCGGGTTTTTCCGGTATCGCAACAATTGACGGAAGTATAACATCATCATCAGAAACAGGAATTGAATAGTATTGTTGCAGACGCGTGACATTAAATGTCGCGGACATGAGTATAATTTTCACAGCGAAACCCGTCGATGCCATAAACCGTTTTATAATCATAAGTAAAATATCAGTTTCTTCTGTGCGTTCATGAACCTCATCAATAATGATATGTGAATACATATCAATACGTTTCTCTTTAATTAATTTCTGTAACAAAACACCGGTCGTACAGTACAAGATCCGTGTGTTTTGTCCGACGCACGTCCGGTCCATACCAATCTGATACCCCACGTGTTGTCCCAATGTCCATCCGCGTTCCGCTGCGACACGACGTGCAATACTTATCGCCGCGATTCGTCGCGGTTGTGTTATGATTATATTAAACGGAACATTATTACGTACGGAATCATCGCAAATGAATTGCGGCACTTGTGTTGTCTTTCCACATCCGGTTGCACCCTCTATAATCACTACTCTATTGGTCTTAATCGCTTCAACAATGTTTTGCTCATGTGCAACAATGGGCAATTTGGGACGTGCGTATGTCACATTATGAGCGTACAGATCTTCAGTTTCGTCTGAAGTCAATGGCTGTACGTTAACTGTACTCACATTTTCGTATGTTAACAGATCCGATGATTCATTATTTGGGGGTGCATTTAATTTCAGATTCTACAGTAAAATGTATATAACAATAAAAACATAAATAAAACAGAATCATTATGTATGCTTAAACTCCTCTAACGTGACCATTTTACTTTCGAGAGGTTTAGCAGAGGTTTATACATTTCGGGCATAAGGGTTTAAGATAAAGGGGGGTTCACGTTAGAAAGGTTAATGTGTAATTCATTACCAAAAACCTTTGCTTTTCCTTTTGTTTTGCATCATCAGCATAATCCGTATCGATTTTACTACAAAAGAAAAAATAGATAAACAATGACATCACAACAAACAACAATGGTATACCTTTTATTTGATTCATTGTCGTTGGATGTGACTTCCGCATCATCAAACTGTTTGTATTGTTGTTCTGCGGCCGCCGATGGTATTTTGAAATTAAAGGTTTGATTCGGCTCATTTAATGATAAGAAATTGCGGAACATTTCCAGTGATATGCCCGCAGATTCCTCCGCACGTACCATTGGATCATCAATGGATGCGTGTACCAATGGATCAACAGCATTGTTGCGGCGCATCACTTTAGACCGTCCGATTCCAAATTTTTTGTCCATTTTTATTGTTTAATCATTCAAAACATGTGCTTTAACAATGCCATGAGCGTCATGAAAAATTCAAATGTGAGTGGGAAATGAATGCGCACCCTCTGTGTGCGTAATTTATTGTTAGCACAATATCATAGGGCGGACATTCCCATACAAATATTTTCTTTTATAAAACTGAGTAATTCCGTGAGAATATAATTTCTATAAAATCTATGCATTTGACAATGCTAATATTCATATTTTGTATATTGTGTTATGCTCATGCAATGATTTAATAAAAGATATTTCATTTTTTATATTTTAAATTTGATTATTAATGTTGGAATTATTGAAATTAACAGAACACGAATGCAACAGTAAGAATTGAACATAATTTATACAAAAGGCATGTATTACTTTTTAATGTCCGTCCCATTATTATGTATAGAACAGTGACAATCTCAGTGAATGCATTACTATATGTTAAATATATGCTCAATTCTTATTGTTGCATTTTGTAATAATAAATGGAAAATTTTAATGAATGAAATTATTTAATGTAAAGAAAATTGCATACAACAATATGAAAAATTAGGACAGTCAAAGGCAAAACGTATGAAATTAGTTATACTTGTGTTTTGGTAGAGCCCACGTTATTCAATTAATTGAGACAATTAATTATAGAAAATATTTTATTAATCAAAAACTAAATAAATTATTAATCAAATATTTAATTAATCGAAAAATAATTGAATGATCAAAAATACAAAATGTATATGAGAGGTAAAAGTAACCGTTTAAGAGGGTCAGAGAAGTGAACACATGAAGAGGATAAACTGCACTGAGGGTTCAGTGCCTCTTCAGAGTCTTTAATAATGACCATCAAAAGGATGGAATTAGTTTAAGGGTCAGAGGATCAGTGACCACAAGAAGATAGGTAAAGTAATGGGACATTAACATAAAAGTTTTAAAAATTTCTTTGCCATAAATATATACCGTTATATTAGTTTTAATCATTAATTCAAAGTAATCATTTATTTCACAATTACAACAATGAAAAAGATGATTGAAATTTTCATATAAAACAATTCTTTAGCTGTTAAATGTGTTAAAGAGTTTTGTATTGAGAAATGACTTAAACTTTAGTTTCTTTTTGTTTTATATGTTTTGTTTATCAAAAAAGAGATAAAATAATTTTATCCGTGAATTGTCATGGTTATTCAATGATAAAAATTTTATTGTACATTCGAAAAGCGTTAAACAAAAATGTCTCTGAAAATTATTGAAGATATAAGTAAAGAATTTAATTTAAAAATTCAATACGCAAATGTCTATAATAAGAATATTGCGTTAATTGTTGATGTTAATGATAATGTTTTTGATATTTGTGGTGAGAAAATTGAAAAAATCGATTCTCTCAGTGGAAAAAGGATTTACAAATTGATTCGTAGAAAATTTTTATGTTATTATAGCTTTGCTCTGAGCCGAAACGGAGAAATTTACGGACGCGGAAATAATCATTTTAAACAAATAATGAATTCGGATGATGAAAATATAAAAGAATTTGAAAAAATTCAATTTAAAGGAAATGTCATTGAAATTGCATGCGGAGATAATCATATAATGGTTGTAACCGATGATAATAATATCTACACGTGGGGATGTAATAAGAATGGTGAAATTGGAAATGGAATTGAATCAAAAATGGAATCGCCGTTTCATGTGGAAATTGAAAATTCAAATGTCAAAACAATTAAATGCGGATCTTTTCATTCAATGGTATTATATGAGAATGGAAATGTTTATGGATGGGGACACAATCAGGACGGTCAATTGGGTTTAGGGACACGGATCAATCAATTGAAACCAATAAAAATATTTGAAAATATAAGTCAAATCGCATGCGGTTATATTCATACACTAATGTTAACATGTGATGGATCTGTATATTCAATGGGAAATAATCACTGCGGTCAGTTGGGAATTGAAAATAAAAAAATTAAATACATGAATACTCCGAAAAAAATTGAAAATATCAATTTTAAACAAATTGAAACGTATGATTCTACATCAATGGGAATCGATATAAATGGAAAATGCTATGTTTGGGGTATGATTGAGTATGATACTTGTTATTATAAGTTTAAACCTAAAATATTCAATAGTAAATCAATGGATGAAATTTTCTATCAGATTTGGGGAATGTCATATGAAACATTCGATATGAATACAATTGATCATGTGAAACGTGAAAATCAAGAGTTAAATAAAATGTCAGAAATGAAAACGAATGAAAATCAAGATAATGATTTAATTAATAAATTAATGCGTGAAAATGAACGGTTAAATGAGAAAATTAAACAAATGTCGTTAAATGAAATGAGAAAAGACATTGAAAATTTGAATCGCAGAATCACAATTAACAATGAAAATATAAAAATATTAATTGAAAAAAATCAAAAGGAAAGTGAAAATAAAATTTCGGGAAATGTTTCAGCATCTGGTATTACAATTGGTCATGGAAGTCACGTGACAGTACATGTCGTTAATCCTGAAATCACCGGAGTTAAGTCGATTGTAACAAAATTCAATTGAGCAAAATAATAAATAAATTTAAAAAAAATGCAAATATTTGAGACGCGAAATCACTAAAAATTTTTAAAAATTTTAAAAAATTTATAAACAAAAATTAATAAATATTTAGGAATTTATTATTACAAATCGCATAAATCAACATAATGTCACTAAAATTGTAAAATATGATTCAGAGAAATTAAAAATGTTTTCTTTTATTTTAAGTTCGGATTATCTCAGAAACAAAATCAATAAAAAATAATAATAATTGATTACAATTAATATCACAATAAATTGATGATTATTTAGACCAGGTTAATATTAGTGATTTTACGATTTTTTTTAATTTTTCAAAATTCTTTGCCTTTTATAGTTGCTTATTTTCCTATTGTTACATACAGTATTATGCAATTTCCTTTACTTTCATACACTATTATTACGGGTGTCAGATGAAAATAATCAGAATGGGGGACAATAGCATTATAATGGCGAAACATGAGGGACAAAAGTTTTTTAATTGCGGGACACTAATAAATTAAACACATAATTTTTCATTTTAACAATAAAATTTCTTTTATGATTTTGAAGAATTCAATAATTTAAAAGTATATTTCTGTAGCTTAAAATGTAAAATCATTTTTGTATAGAGTTCTGCTTTAACAATATTCACTCGCAGTATACAGTGAAACCTGTGTCGGCGGACACCTGCAAATTGCGGACACCTGTCAAGTGAAGACACCTTACAAAATCCCCTACAGTTTTTAGTAAAAAATATTGACTCTGTAAAGTGCGGACACCTGTCAACGGCGGACACTTTGAGTCAGTCCGTTTAGTGTCCGCTGTTAACAGGTTTCACTATATTTCATTCGTCATTTCGTAAATTTTTAATTCTCAAATTTACCATCATTTATGAACAAAAAATACTACAGAATCATTGCGGGATATACATTGTCCCGCATTACCATGGCGCAAGACGCGGGACACTACCCTTGATTATTTTTTTTTTAAATGTATTTAAAAGTTTTGCTTTATCGGAGAACGAATTAAATAACATAAAAACTAATATCAATTGACTATTGAACTTTATTTTTATTTTGTTTATCAAAAGTGAGATGAAATATTTTATAAAATTGTCATGGATATTCAATGATAAAATTTTATTGTGCACTTTGAAAGTGTCAAAATAAAATGTTTTTAAAAATTATCAAAAATTTAAGTAAAAAATTTAATTTTAAAATTAAATACGCAAATGTCTATAACAAGAATTGTGCGTTAATTGCTGATGTAAATGTTTTTGCGATTGAAAATGAAAAAATGAAAAAATACGATTTTATATGTGGAAAGGGAATTTACAAATTTATTTGTAAAAATATTGATGGACATTTCATTGCTCTGAACAGAAACAAAGAAATTTTCGGATTCGGAAATAATGATCATAAACAAATAATGAATACGGATGATAAATTTATTAAAATTCCACAAAAAGTTCAAATAAAATAGAAAATGTCATTGAAATTGCATCCGGAGATTTACATACAATGGTTATAGCTGATGATAATAATATATACACGTGGGGATGGAATTATTTTGGTCAGATTGGGAATAATATTAAATCACCAATGGAATCTATATTAATGTGAAAATTCAAATGTCAAAACAATTAATTGCGGATCGAATCATTCAATGGTTTTATAAGAATGGAAATGTTTATGGATGGGGACACAATTACTATGGTCAATTGAGTTTAGGAACGAATGATTATCAATTGAAACCGATAATAATATTTAATAATATACAATTCGAATGCGGTTCGTATCATACTATTATGCTAATAAATGATGGAACCTATTTTATTTATATTCAATGGGAGGCAATATGTATGGTCAATTGGGCATTGAATATAACGCGGATGATAATCTAATTAATAAGAAATTTGAAAATACACCGAAAGTAATTGAAAATCTAATTTCAAATATATTAAACTGTATAACAATACATAACAATAACAATACATAACAATAACAATACATCAATAAGAATCGATGAAAATAATAGATGTTATGTATGAGGGAGATTAATAGAGTTTAAACCTATAAAAGTTAAAAATAAATCATTTCATGTAATTTTCGAAGAGTTTTGGGGAAGTACATATGAAAAAATTGTAATAAATACTAATAATGATATAAAATGTGAAAATGGAGAATTTAATATAATATGTGATAAGAAAACGGATGAAAATGAAAATGAAAATTTAACTTATTTATTAATACATGAAATCGAACGGTTAAATGAGAAAACTTATGAAATGACATAAAAAGAATCGGTAAATAATAGAAACGAAACGAATGAAAATACTATAGAAATGTCCGAATGAAATGGGAAAAGATATTAGAAATATAAAAACATTCACAATTGAAAAAAGTCAAAAGGAAATTGAAATTAAAACACCCGCAAATGTTTCGCATCAGGCATTAACATCAGTCATGGAAGTCACGTGACGGCAGCTGTTATTAAATTTAAAATCACCGGAATCAAAACGATTGTATATTCATATGAACAAAACGATGAATAAAAGTAAAAGAATTGCATCGAATGATGTTTTGTAATTTGAAAATATTTAAATTTAATGAACAGATATTTGAATAGATTAAGAAAATTAATGAATTGACAATTAAAGTACTCGAAACAATTGAATAAAATAAAACACTTAACGACTAATATTTAACTGTCCATAAATGAATTAGAAAGAGAAATGCGAAAATTTAAGATACGAAATCACAAAGAAAATTTTAAAAATAATTGATTAACAAATATTAGGAAATATTTACGGATAAATTATAACGAATCGCATAAATCAACATAATGTTGCAAAAGTTGTTAAATATGATTCAGAAAAATTAAAAATATCATTTTCTGATTATTTCAAGAACAAAATCGATAAAAATTTTTATAAATAATTAATATCAATTTCAATCAATTTTAATCAATATCAATATTAATTAATATCATAATAAATTAATCATTATTTAGACACGGTTAAGATTAAGGATTTTATGTATCTTTACGATTTCTTCAAATTCTCTACTTTTGACAGTTGCTTATTTTCTAATTGTTGAATACTGAATTATGCAATTTCCATTACTTTTTAACACTTATTTAATAAAAGAGATTTTATTTTTTAAATTTAACTTTAAAAACATGTATAAAATGGTTGTTATGCTTTTAAATGTGTTTAAGAGTTTTGCATTATCGGAGAACAGATTAAAAACAAAAACTGATTTCAATTGACTGTTAAACTTTATTCCTCTTTAATTTAACCAAAAACTATGAACATATTTGTCCCTATAAAAGTTTTAAAAATTTTAATGAATAAAATTATTTAATGTGAAGAAAATTACATACAACAATACATACATACAACAATATAAAAAATTAGCACAGTCAAAAGAAAAATGTATGAAATTGCTTGGTTTTAATCATCATTTCAAAGCAATAATTTATTTCAAATTAATAACAATGAAAAAACCATTGAAATTTTCATATAAAACAATGTATTTTCCATTTATACTGTGAATTTGAAATTATTCTTTAGCTGTTGAATGTTTTTGAATGTGAGATTTTTGCATTGAGAATTGACTATTAAACTTTAGTTTCTTTTATTTTATTTGTTTTGTTTATCAAAAGAGAGATAAAATAATTTCATTCGTAAATTGTCATGGTTATTCAATGATAAAATTTTATTGTACATTCTAAAGGTGTTAGAATAAAATGCCTCTGCAAATTATTGAAAATTTAAGTGAAAAATTTCATTTGAAAATTCAATACGCAAATGTTTATGATCATGATGATTATGCAATAGTTGTTGATGTTAATGATAATGCTTTTGATATTTGTGGTGAGGAAATTGAAATAATCGATTCTCTCAGTGGAAAAGGGATTTACAAATTTATTTATGTAAAAAGTTATAATCGTCATCATCATCATCATCTTACATGGTTCATTGCTCTGAGCCGAAACGGAGAAATTTACGGACGCGGAAATAATGATTATAAACAAATAATGAATTCGGGTGATGAAAATATAAAAGAATTTGAAAAAATTCAATTTAAAGGAAATGTCATTGAAATTGCATGCGGAGATTATCATATAATGGTTGTAACCGATGATAATAATATCTACACGTGGGGATGTAATGAGAGTGGTGAAATTGGAAATGGAATTGAATCAAAAATGGAGTCGCCGTTTCATGTGAAAATTGAAAATTCAAATGTCAAAACAATTAAATGCGGATCCAATCATTCAATGGTATTATATGACAATGGAAATGTTTATGGATGGGGACATAATGGGAGAGGTCAATTGGGTTTAGGAAAGGATATTAATAAATTAAAACCGGTAAAAATATTTAAAAATATAAATCAAATCGCATGCGGTACTGAATATACATTATTGTTAACATATGATGGATGTGTATATTCAATGGGAGATAATGAATTCGGTCAGTTGGGCATTGGAAGTAAAAGTATTAAATGCATAAATACTCCGAAAAAAATTGAAAATATCAATTTTAAACAAATTGAAGCGTATGATTATACATCAATGGGTATTGATAATAATGGGAAATGTTATGTTTGGGGGAGAATTGATTATTGTAGTGATAGTAATAATATTAAGTTTAAACCTAATAAAATCAATTGTAAATCAATGCATGAAATTTTCGAAGAGATTTTGGGAATGACACATGAAACATATGATATGAATACGATTGATGTTGTGAAACGGGAAAACGAAGAGTTAAATAAAATGTCAGAAATGAAAACGAATGAAAATGAAGATAATGATTTAATTAATAAATTAATGCGTGAAAATGAACGGTTAAATGAGAAAATTGAAAATTTGAATCGCAAAATCACCATTAACAATGAAATTATAAAAATAATTGTAAAAAGTCAAAAGGAAACTGAAAATAAAATTCAGGAAAATGTGTCAGCATCTGGTATTATAATTAGTCATGGAAATCACGTGACAGTACATGTCGCTAATCCTGAAGTCACCGGAGTGAAATCGATTGTAAATTAAATTGAACAAAATAATAAGTGAATTAAAGTAAATGAAACAATTGAATAAATAGAAAAACTAAACGATTGAAATTGAAATGTTCATAAATGAATTAAAAAAAGAAATGGAAAAATTTAAGACGTGAAACTACAAATAATTTTTTAAAAAAATAATCAATTAACGAACATAAAATAATAATACAGTGTCCATTCAGGACTGAAACATGTCCCTTATCAATAGTTATCAAAATGTATTGCTAAATGTAAAATGTCGGAATGTCCATTCACTTCTAAGCATAATTCAGCACTCTATTTCATGTTTTGGAAAACACGTGACAGTGTTTCTTAAATTAATCCTTTGTTTATAATTGGCGAAAAGGAATTCCTGGAACTTATGTGGGACCACATTCTTTTATTTAAAGAAAATGTAATTCAAATTGCATGTGGAGATTCACATACAATGATTGTAACAGATATTAACAATATATACACGTGGGGTTATAATGTCTATGATCAGATCGGAAATAGTCTTATATCATTTTTAAAAAATGGTCGTTTCATGTAAAAATCAAAAATTCAAAAGTTAAAACAATCGCGGATCGGATCATTCAATGGTTTTATTTGAAAATGGTCCTGTTTATGGATGGGGAAGCAATTTACGGGGTTAGTTGGGTTTAGGTACGCATAAATTTCAATTAAAACCGAAAAAAATATTTAAAAATGTTAAACAAATTGCATGCGGATCTTATACATTAATACTAACACATGATGGAACTTTATATTCAATGGGATCAAATGACTATGGTCAATTGGGTTTTGGAGATAAAGGGTATGATGAGTCATTTGTCTGGATTAACGATCGTAATATTCCGCAAAAACTTGAAAATGTTAATTTTAAAGAAATCGAAGTTTATTTAAATACATCGATGGGAATTGATAAATATGATGTGTGTTGTTTGGGGAAAGATGAAAATCGATGAAAATGCTGAAATTATTAAACAGTTTAAACCTAAAAATATTAAAAGTAAATCATTCGATGAATTTTTAGATGAGTTTTGGGGAATGACATATAAAACAATTAAAATGAATACAAATGATGTAAAAGATACAAAGAAGTTGGCTGTACATGCTAAAACATATTGT
>LBFL01018083.1:0-53408 GCA_000988845.1 Hypochthonius rufulus
AAGTAAAAACCTCTCTATCGCAAACATATTACGATCGAAATATTGTGTTTATGATAGAGAAGTTTTAACATAACAATAATTATTTACGTTATATGTTATCTTTTGATTTGGTATTTGAATGTCCCGCTTTATCTTTTCATTTGTTAAGCATTATTTTACATTCATATTTTGTCAGCACATGTTTTGAGTGTCTTCAAAATACACAATATAATTGTATTAATTAATTAAATCGGTTTAATTAATTAAATTTATTATTTATTCATTAAGCATTATATAATGATGATTCGTTCATTATGCACGTCATTATCACGGCCTTTAATGGTAATTCACTGTAAAGCATTTGTAAATTATGATTTCAGTTATTGCAATATAATGATGAATGATCGTGAATTAAATTTTAAATTATAATTAAATTTATATTAAAATATTTCTAATTTAAGTCATTTCGAAATGTCCGATGCGATACTCAATTGTGTTTCGCAAGAAATTTAATGGATGATCGAAGACCTCAGGAAAAAGGTATTGCAATGAATGGAATTGAATATTGACGTAAATTTCTAATTGTATTTAATTAAATACATGTGTGAATGTTCAGGCCTCAATCAGGTGATTCTCATGGGACGGTGCGGAACGGAACCACAATTGAGGGGCACCGAAACAACACCCGTCGTGATATTTTCACTCGCGACGCATTCACATTATAAACCATCCGATTCCAGTATTTATTCACGCATCTTTTGTTATAATTAATTTTATTTTAATAATATTTTTTACATTCATTTTAATCAATTTGCAAAACAAATGTGTTAATTCCCATTTAATTAACAGCGGAATTTACTCAAAAAACCGAATGGCATCGTATATCGATATTTAAGCCGCGACTTCTGCAGAAGACATTGGATTATGCAAAGAAAGGGTATTAATTGAGTATCGTGATAATGGGGTTCTAATTATTGACTTAATTCAAATAATACTTAAAAGTGTTAAATATATTTACATATATTAACACTTTATATATATTTATATATACAGAGTAACCTTTATAATTTCACGTCAATGGGCGCAAACATTTTGGTGAAAATAGGGAATTGTGAAATTAGAGAATCTCTTAGTTTCCATCGGGTAGCATAAGTCTTTAATATGAGACTGACACATTAGGTCAATTTATAGAGGTGGTCAAATTAGGGAGTGTCAAATTATAGAGGTTACTCCGTATTATTTAAATATATTTATCATTAACATTTTGTATTTATCATTTTAACACTCATTTCCCTGTCCAAAGGACACGGCTCTATGTTCAGGGACGTCTCTCTTATGGTGAAATCACCGATTCAAATGGCATTTCTCACCAAACGACAACAGTTATCGCGGGTATGATATGCAATCAAATCTTTTATCAATTGACACTTAAACCCTAAATAAATATTTAATTACAAAAATTGTATAATTAAATTTGTCAAATTTATGTCGGATTTATCAATGAATAGACAAACATTGAAAATATATGAATATAATTAATACGAATAAATTACAAACGATAAGATTTATCACTATTTTAAGACTAAATTATCATTAAATCAATAAATTTCAATGTCATACCCGAAGGGTCGTGTCGGATATAATCATATTTTGATGCAATTTTTGGATACTTTTATTGTTAAAAATAGAAATATAATTGATGATAATTGCCGCATATTTATTCCAAATTTAGTTAATCAATTATTTAAATAAAATCAGTTAAATTAAGGGTTTAAAGTGCTGATAAATAATATCCGTATTCCTAATAATAACGATTACACTATAATTGATATCTCAAAATTCTACCATTGGATAAATGAAATTATTATTTGTATTACAGATGATGTCATTTTCCTATCATCGGGACGCGGTTCTGCCGATAGTGCTGAGGAAAACGAAGTGATAAAAGAAATGATATGACATAAATGATATATGACCTCTCATTGTGAAATCACCAAAAAGCATTTTAAATTTGATATATAAAAGTTTTTTTTAAATTAAAATGCGGTCGTATATCAAAATGTATATTTAACTAAAATTAGAATGATAGAGATGCGTGCACATCGATTGGTCTAACAATAAGCATCATGTTACAAATATAAATTTCATACCATTATTTTAACCGTAACATAATCGTGTGCATTGTTCTGTATGTTAAAAAAGTAAATGATATTACATCATATTACATCATATGCTAATTAAAGTATACGCGAGTATTACATAAGAATGCCTCAAATATTTCACATATACATATGCATAAAATAAAAGTTCATTTTTAGTGCGCATTTTAATGGCATTTGTGTTTAGGATTTGCAAAAATCGCGGTGAAAATGTGCAAATGTAAAGTAATGCCGAACATTTTTCGCAATTCCAATTTTATTGAGTAATTTGATACTTTTGGTAATTATTATGTTTAAATATAATTTTTATTCGAACATAAAAATAGTTTAAAATGATTTATAATTTTCCATGTCATTTCTTAGTAAATATTTTATATTTAATGCCGTAAATTTCCAACCCTAATGTATGTCACGCACATACACACGCAGTATGTTCAATGAATGTTCCAATGATAATGAATCTGCGAGTGATGAGTTTGTAATCGTTGCCATAGCAATGGGTATGGTTGAAGCAGAGTATCACATACAACAGTGTCTTACACTTACACTCATACAAACACAACAATATATTGGAATATACAAAAAGTAAATATAACAAAAGTGAGTGTTAAAATTATATTTTTCAATGGTATATGCACGTGAATCGTATAAACGTTATCTTCAAATTACCATTATATGAGTGTTGCGGTGAGAAACAAAGAGTATCATCGCAGTGACAGTAATGATCATCGTGTTCGTTATGAATGAACCCATTGATTCGAATTGAAACAAAAAACATGTGCTGATTGTGTAAAGAAATTTATTTGTGACTCATTCTTTTGTAACATTATTTATTATTATTTATTAATTTATTATTTTGTAATTATTATTTATTAAAATTCGCGTCATTCTGTGGTGAGTAATAATAGAGCATTCGCCATTCGCAAATACATTGAATCAGTGCCTTACGATTAAATGAATACATTCCAAACGTAACCACAATTAAGGGAAAGACATTTGCAAAGACAGTCCGACAGTCCCTTCGTGAGGACAGTTCCGTTGCAATTCGGTGATTGTATGGATAAACTACCGGAATACCTCAGAGACTCCTTCGATTGGTTTATAGGGTGAGTTCAATCGGTTCCTATTCTATTAGAATTAATAATGTTCGACTTAAGGGAATGCCGCAATTCTAATGTCAGTGTTCCTTTCATATCTCATTAATCAGAACCGTTTTTATAGAACTTTTGTTATATAAATATGAAAATTCATTATGTTCTTGAAATTATCAATGTATTGAGTAAGGAATGGTCATATGTTTCCACAGAATTCCCGGTCTTTCATATTCTTTCATATCTCTTTAAATATGAATCATTATAATGCCGATGAATCCATTAACATCATTATCATTGGTATTATCATTTATTTATTGACACACTTCAATATGCCAATTAAATTAAATTGAATTTTTCGTATAACAATAAAGTAAAGTGTCATTACTTTGAATCGAATTCCATTAATTGGAGCATTTTTTGTTTATATTAATAGTTATTTGTGGAATTCCATTATTCCCTATTATTTTATAAAAAATTAGCACAGTCGTGACTTTTGTGTTAAAAATATATGAAACAATAGTTAAACCCTATTATTTTTAACGGCAGTTATTTATTGTTAATTTATTTAATGAGAGAATTCTTCGATATAATCAAATGGAAATGAGCGAAAAGTGTAATCATTAAATTACAATCAATTATTGGATTTTGCATTTACACAGAGGAATGTCGTGATATTTGGGATATAATTATTGATTTGTGTCACTATTAATATCCGATAAAAATCTATTTTAATATCGATTATATACGTTACTGATAATGTTTCGTACACATACCGTACCCCTATTAAAGAATGTATTTAACAATTGATGTGATATCTTTAAATTATTAATATGCTATGACTTTATATATTTTTATTCGCCTCATAATGTACATAATGTGTATGAAATATGAAAAATGATGATAGCGGATCCTTTACATTATGTGCATACATATGAGTTACACGGTATAACCACGATTTGAAATGTGTTAAGATTCAGATGATGAACTCTACGGTCGAATCTATTCTTATGCCTCTCAAAATGAGAAAATTGTATAACGTCTTTATCATGAAAGAGCCATCAAAAGGGAATGATGATCCACTTTTAGATATTTTACCACTTCTTGAATGTGACAAAATAAGAGAAAAGAACAGTTTGAGCCGTAAGAATATAATAGTTTATGTGTGAAAAGAAAGTGATATTAAAGGATGCTTTAAGTGTCCATTTACGGATCTGTCTCAAGATTCGAGCATAACTTTGTGTTTCCATATAAACGTGTGGGCCCATGACCCATGGACCCATGAGTAAAATAATTGAACGTTTCGAGTATAAATGTAGAACTTAAATGCGAAGAGAAAACATTCTTTTTTAGCCTAAAAATTGGTTTCTTTATGAAGAAATTACCCCATTCCTTTAGGAGAAATGAAACGACTTTTGTATCGCCATTCCTTTTTTGTATATGTTTTCATGTCATGTGCAAATGCTACGCTCATGTTTGTGTCGGACACACCTGACTGAGCTTAGGCTCCACACACTTTTAGAGTACTCTTAAGAGATCATCATTGTGCCATCATCGTACATACACTGTAGAGAAATCTTTCAAATAATGCAGCTTTAGATTCGGTTCTATTTTAATCGATCTCTACTGTTACATGCGAACCCCAATATAATACTCATCCCAATGTTTTAATCCCTACTCACGTACTCATATTAAATGCTAATACCGCCAATAGAATTACTCGGACTAATAAAGGTCAGGTTTTGGCACTTCTTTAGGTTTTCTCCGGTAATTTCATTTACGAAAATCTCTTCATTCACTGATTTTTATCATCATTCAATGATTGGTTTTTCAGTTCTTCGGTAATCGTTTTTCTCTTTTTTCTTATTTCTCAGTGATGTTCCTCCAAAGGGCACGATACACAATGATTCCATTATTACTAAAGTATAACATTTTAGTCCCAAAAACTCTTCGAAATATTCTTTCAAAATCCTCATTTATTCTTTTTTACTCTTTTTTGAATTAAGTGACAATTTTTAGTTAATTTTGATTATAAATGAGTGTTTATAATGTGCAATATCACATGACTGAACCAAGAATGTTTTATATAGGAGGTTATATAGGTGTTATATCATTAAATCCAACTAAATAATACCCCGACACACCGATTAAATGACTAACATCACCTATCTAGAAAGTTATGTAAAAATTTGCAAAAAATATTTTTAATTATTATCAACAATTAGCGTTTTTAGACTGAAAAACAATTAAATATATAAAAATAGCGTTAAATATTTCAAAATATGCTTATTTATTCTCATAGATTAAGATTATTCTAATTTATTCTTTTGGGTGTGAAATATTCTTTTTTATTCCCGAACAATGCATGTCCAATGGTCATATTTTGTCATGATTCGGACACATCCGAAGTTATTCTGTAATATCTTTATCCATAAAAAGATATTCTTTTGCCTAAAATGTTATACTTTAATTATTACGAATACTCAATGACGATAGCGATTCTATCGATTCTTTAATGCTTTAATATATTGGGTTTTAGGGAATGTGTAATATATTTGAACGTAATGATATAATAATAATCATTTGCGATAATTATTAAGACATTTTCAACGCCTTTTTTGGCTCACAATTGGAATAAATGACTTATGTGAGGGTAAAAATCAATACGCGAATAATTTTTTATTTGTCTCGCGATGCATCACTTGAATCCTCTATAATTAATTACACATCGACTCTGTTGAGAGCACTCATGACGATGTTTCCATATGATCCCGATTTTTATTTATTAATCATGTCATTGGGTGATGATGTTATACGGGTTATGCTCATATTCATTTATCGTGGAATTACTGTGTCTGTTATGAGAGTTCTCCAATCAAAACAATTTTATCTTTATTTTGCACATCTCAATGAAAAAAGAAAATTTTGGCACATGTAATATAATAAAAAATTATGCAAAAATACAGTGTGTTTCTTGCATAAATATAATAATACTTTCAATTCAATGCGACTATAGAATTATTGATAATTTAATAATCACTAACAAAACACTTTTCAATTGAAATGCCTCAAAACATTGTAATATATTCATTTTCCTATTATATAATGTATGTAATCTTCGAATAACAGACAAAAATTGTGTTGAGGTAATTCAAAAGAGAATACAGACATTAAAGTTCGAAAATGGATTCCATTCCATTCCATAATCACTCATTTTTTTACCACTGGAATTGTATGGAATTTCCATTGGAGTTTTCAGCGGAAATGGAATGGGAATTCCACTCGGAAATGGAATGGGAATTCCACTCGGAAATTGAAATTATTTATCAGCATTTAAGACTCTTTTTATGGTCTATACCCGAAATCGCGAAATTGAAAATAATGAAACTCGAAACAGAGAAACCCTTAATTCTGAAAATAATTAAATTATAAGATTTTCGCTTTTACAGGTTTAGAACTTCGCTCATTTGGGAATACACATAATATATTTGTACTTTTATAGTGAATATTGTTGTGAATGCAAACAAATGATGCATGTTTTGCTCAATGAAATATTTGTGTATTTATCACATGGAATTCAATGAAAATACAATGAAAAATTTTTCAATGGAATGTAATGGAATTCAAACTTTGCTAACTTTTCCAACTCTACCGACAAATCTCTGTAATAAATTTAATAATTTATATTATATATAACATTTGATTTTCTATTTCTACATCGGAATTCCTAATATTTACTGATTTACTACGAAACCACTTTATTGAATAACAGTGTAAAATTTTGTTATACTCAACTGAACTATTTATATGATCTGAAAAACTATTATATTGGGATTAACATATATAATGTTTTGTTGTTTATGTAAATTGACGAGATTCACGATCTTTCCACCGATGGGGTTATTCATATGGTAATATTAATGTTGGAAAATTGCATATTATACATTAAAGAGATAAATATTCGGGCATTCATTTTTATTACTTTAATATAATAGAGATTTGAAAATAAATTTAGACACGACTTATGATATTTGTTGTGTGATATAATGCCACATGAACTGATCCCAAAACTGCTGACAATTTCTGTCAGTCTTTGCTTTTAGTATGGAATTTTGGCGGAGCAAATAACATATTACTTTATAATGGGTTTATAAATCCCCACTTCCAACGCACACTTCAATTTCGTTCACATCTTTTGTTTTACGATCCGTTTTTGATTTATTCTTTTTCCTCTTTCTTTAGCATATCTCTGCACTCCCAAAAATGTAGCTATAAATTGATCCGTAAACTGACATATCGGTGTGTACGGTGTGTTCTGTGTACGGTTTGTTATGTGTTCGTGTATTTCATGTGTGAATTGTATAATTTATGAAACGCAAAGCGCTGGAAATGGAACATTCAGATTAAATGCTTAATACTTAATGCTAAATAACATATCCCCATTCTGATACATAAACTTTTCTTCTTTTTTCCTACGCTAATGTCAATGTTATTTTTCATTTACCCTTTTGTATGTGTGTATGGTTCGGTTCGGGACACATTTGTAATTTATTAGGAGGCTCTGTTATGATAAGGATTGCGTTATTATAAATCTTATAAATATACGAAATAATAAAATTGCAAATTGCAAATGTCCTTTATTTATGATTTATTTATGATTGATATTTTCATTTCATTTTGCATCAGAAATGACTGACATTTTTCCAATTCTCTGGTGCCTTCCGGGTGAGTATGTGTATGTATATAAGAAATGTATGATATATTTTATATGCGAATTTAAATGAAAGAAATAGAAAATGCCGAACCGAATGTACGCATTCTCCGAATTTTGCATCACTATTGTGTTCTCTCATTTATTTCTTTTTACATGAATTGCCTTTGACATTGCATAATATTTCATTACGTCCCAATTTATTATGCACGTATACACATATATACATATGCACATACGCTTTATAACGGTACTCTTCACCATCAGATTAAATTCCTTCTTAATTTGGTTCTGATAATTTCCTTAGTAATGGTAATAGTATTATTTAGGAAAATATTCTAATCTCTCACGGGTCTTCTCAAATACATAATATGCCAATTTTCGTGTATTCACTCGACTCTTACGCATGATTTTAATTCTGATTCATGTAATTCGATGACGATAATTGAGATGATGGACATGAATAGCAGAGTTAAGGTACAGTATTATATTATATTTGTTAAGTGCTCTGTAAATTATTGAACGGGCATATCGATAAAAGTGAAAGGAAATGCGACATGAAAATGCGTGTACATTAGAGTCGAGAGATGAAAATACGGGTAAAAAATGTGATATAAAATAAGTTTCGGCTGAAGAAGTTAAAGATAAGGACACGAAAAGTATATACAGAATTATATTGTTTAATGCTGTTCATTTGGCGTTTCGGTCGGTCACGCTCCACTGTAATGTGCTGGTGAATTAACCACGATGACGATGGAGCCATTGAAATTGTCAGGTTTCACTTGAAGCATGTATGTGCTGCAATTTGTTGGCACTATTTTTTCAATTTAATCATTGACTATGTTAACATTTAAGACATATTTGGTGCTTCGCATTGATATTGCTTAACTGTGTATGAATAACCTGAGCCTTCCTTTTTGAGATGAAAACCCATTTTAAAAGACTCTTTCAACTTTTTGTACATTTCTAAAAAGAAACACAAAGAAACATTCGCAAACATAAGTGAGTCTCTGTATTCTTTTTACATTACATTCACTTAAAGGTATTTCAAATTTGGCACTGTATTGGCACTGTAAACAAATAAATCATTCACTCGTCAATAGTCCATTCCATTTTCGGTATTTCGAAAACCGCTTTAAAATAAGTACCAAAAGAGTACACAAATTCTAAACCGAACCAATTTTAGAGGACTCTCATCGTTCAAATATGTGACATGAAGCGTTGTGGCATCACATGTCGACTCAACCGTACATATAGAGATCGATGATGATGATGGCCATTCTATGTATGACTGTTGCCACCACTGGCAGAAAGTCGAAGTCTCCCTGTGGATACATCCAATTTAATGCACTTCTATTGAGTATCGCTGCGAATCTAAAGTTCGAACCCATATTTTCAGACACATTTGCTAATGTATTTAGTACAGTGTACAGTGCACTGACGATTATACTCGATTTCGATTTTACCCATTGTATCACATTGTATCACATTAAATGACGCAATATATTTCTTTTCTCCCATTCTAAAGGTACTCTTTTCTAAATTGTTTTAAGAGTATTCGCAATTCCCATACTCCAAATATTTCATTTGAAAGTGTGCATTTTTTACTATCGAAAAAGTATTTGTATGTTCAATATTTTTCCAGTAATGGTTTCTAAAAGTGAATGAGAGAATGCACTTTTAGCTATAATTACGTGACAATGACAATTTGAACAGCAAATGCCAGAACGACACTAATAAATTGGGGTCTTTTCTTTTTGTCATATCCAATTCGACATTCTGAATACCCATAGATGTGTGTATTGTATGCGGTTATTAATTTAATGAAAATGCCACTATTGAATGGGATTTGAATCATCAGATTTCCTTTTGATTTGATTTTATTGACAGACGTGACGGGAAATTTGGGTCAAAGTCGGAGACCGGTCTCAAGGAAAGCACTCCTTTTAAATGTTTTGCTTTGTCTTATGTCCTATCGCATTATCTTTAGAATCACTTTCCTATTACCATTTAAATAACATCGATTTGAGTTCCGCCCGAAGGGATTTAATTTAATTTTTTAAAAAATGATCATTTCAAACGGGTTTTTCATCTTAATTTTGTGATAATTACTCTCAAAGGACCGAATTATTTTTGTAGAGTCACGATTCATAGAACTTTAATACTTTAATACTCATCTAAATGTGCATTCATTAGGATTTGTATTTATTTAAAACGCCAATAAAAATAATGGTGTAAATATTCATTTCATTTTTCATTTCAATTCACCATCTGTCACCGTAACGATTTATGTAAACGAAATTCAGTGACATTTCGGCTAAAATTTTCATATTTCAAAGTTAAACGTATAGTAACAGATCGTGATATTTGTGTGCGTTTTTTGAGTTTCGCATGTTATGCTTTAAAATATTAGAGTCGAGAATCGAATGTATTTTCAGATGTGAAAAGATGCGAATGTGTGTATTATCCCAATATATATATACATATATATATATATATATATATTTATATATCGATTTTTTACATCAGTTCCATTTGTTTCTGTTTATATTCATAAATACATAAACAATACTATCATACTCTTCGCCCTCTTTTATTCATGAACCCGAATGTCATTTTCAATCCCAATCCCACCTCTGCTGTCATTTGCTTTAGGACCGGAGAAAACATATTTTCTGTTGATCAATGCGGTGACAATTGAATTCTGTCAAAATTTGCATGCACATGATTTGTGTGTAATATTATCATACATTTCTCGAGTATCTTCTAAAGTAACAATGATAATGCGGCAGACATATTCTTCCGGGTGTTATGAAAGGAGAAATCGGGACAATGATCATCACGCATACTGAATACACGATTCTGTTCGTACATACGATACACGACATAATACCACAATAATTATAATATCTTTATTCTTTCTTTGCTCGTTTTGTGTCATCTTATGGTTAATGTCCAATAAAATTAATGAGAGTAAGAAAATTGCGATAATGATAGTGATAGTAATGATCCTCACTGAAGCCTCTAACTAATTAATAAGGTTCAACCCATTTTCATCCATTACAATGCCATTATCTGAATGAGTGTATGACAGTTGAATTGAATTATTCGATACAATCGAATACTATTGTTGTATCTGAAGGACTCGATTAGCCCAACCCAATCAATACAAACCCTACCGATCTATAGAAAGGTCTAATTAAATTATTAATTATGAAATTTTTATTTATCTGTAAAATTTAATTTCAAAGTATTGGCTCCAAAAGGGGCGATACTAATTAATGTTTTGTCAGTGTCTTTTGCATCTCTATGCTATGGATTAATATGTTTGACCTTTAAAAGTCATCCCACTTCTGTACGAATAAAAAGACAGATGATAGAGAGCCTAAGCCCACACTAACTCCACCCAAATCTTCATTTTAATCACATCGGCTTATCTATTTACAAGTGCTTTATTGAACGAAGCAATACATTTGACCCCATTCATTTGGTTTTGAAATTATATTGTTTTGGTTCGCGTGTGAGTACCGTGTGAGTGGGCACTTTGACCATGCACTGTCATATTTGATTATTCATTATTATCATTTATATTTTCATTGACTTTGGTATTCATCTGAATAAACTCCTGAAAGTACTGAATCATTTGCACTGAGCAAATCATAGGTGTCTGCGAGTAACAGACGATTAATATTTAATTATCGCAATTAACTTTTTGCTTTTCTTAATTTATGAACAGTACAATATTAAACTGAATAAATGTAATAAATGACTGTGAATAAATTGAATTAATCACTTATTTTGCAATGCTTAAGTGTTTAGCCGATAATTGGTGAATTAAATAGCATTAAATCACTTATGGGTACGGTATTGTCGAAAGGCATTGTCGAAAGGTACTGTCAAAAGGTGTGATTAATGATAAAGGATTTGAGTACCTGAGTTATTCGGTTTCCCTTTTGTACCGCTTTTCAGTATTTCCTGTCAGTACTGAAGTGAAATGGACATGAATCGACATAATCAAGAACAAGGACTTTTGGGCGTACACATAATGCTAAGAAATTTCGTTTTTACTAATTTTATGCACAGAAATATCACTCTCCACGAGAGGAAACGGCGTGAACCGAAAGTTGTCGATCGGTGCGGCACTATTATTCAATTGACTATTGAATTGAATAACTAAAAATTGGTGAATCGTTTTGTTGGGTGTAGCATCGCAATACATTTGGTGTGTATGTACATGTCGATAGACAAAGCGCATCCTTTTCATTTATTATTTTATTATTGTTGTTCCATATTATTAAGCGGAACATCATTTTATTCTACTTTTAATGTACCAAAAATGGTCCAATGATGGGACTTTTACTGGAAACAGAAGCGTCCATTACCAGTAAAATTGAGATATATTCATAAGCATATGTATGTTATGGTGATATTAAAGCATTTATTTGCACGATTTATCAAAAGAGTGGTGTGTTATGTGTCCCCATTTCATTAGCTACGAAAGGTGCAGCAACGAACTCATTTCAAGCAAAATCAAAGAGCATTACCGTATATTAACAGACTCTGTCCACTTTAATGTGATTTATTGTGCCATAGTGCAGTGTTATCTCTGTTTTTGTATTGTTGCTGTGCACATTTAATCCCTCACTGTTCTACATTTATTGTAAACCATACTGTGATTGTAGTAAAATTAAAAATTAGTTCGTGAGAGTGAAAGAGAATCGTTCCTCCTTTAGGCAGAGATGAGAGTGAATGGTTACGTGATGTGAAAGTAACACAAATTCGTATCAAATCAATTCATTGGGAATCTTTTAATTCATAGCGATATCATGAGAATGTACTTAACTAACATTACCTTAAACCACTATAACTATATTAATTGTTTCACTGTTGACTCTGATGGTTGTGTACAGTCACGAGGTGCCACTCATAGCTGTAGTAAACCTTCACCATCATCAGCCTGTTTTGACATCTGTTCCCACAGTTCTCTTCAGTGAGGAACATCTTTACGTTAGCTGCTGATTTACATTGGAGTACGGTGCGAAGAAACTCCTGTGCGTTAACTTTGCTTTGGTTTGTATAAAATTCATGTGAATCAACACTGTTTTTTATTTAATGTAACGCCGTTAATGTTCATGTTTTTATATATTAAATAACTTTAATATAAATATATATTAAACGTGTGCCTTTATCGGTATCATCGCACTCTTATACATAAACAAATATAAGAGCACCTGAATATTGGCTTTTATCATCACGTCGCTGCATTATCGAGCCGAACATAAAGATAAACTGAGAGTTGAAAGTCCAATTTAAGTTTGTCTATGGCCGTGAAAATCTCATCTGATGAATAATAGCGGTCCCGAAAGTCTGTTGCTTCGTACTTTACAATAGGGACTTATGGTGGTGTGCGATTTCTATCGGGGAATGGGAACCCTCTGAAACACAATTATTGCGGCAGTCGCAGAAAAAGAGAAACTTTGTAGTGTCTCATATACCTGAACAGAGTGCTCAGTTATAATAAAGTGGTACTGCCATTGGTTCCCAATCAATTTGCTAATGATTAGGTAGTTCCAGTGGAGTCAGACTCTTCTCTCTTTACGAAAGTGCACCTTTGATTTTCAGGTGGTGTATGAACAAAGGTGTATCAATAAGAGTACACCCACTTTTTGCTCCTCTCCTTAAACTTGTACGTTGTGCTGCCCATTCTCATCTTTCAGTGAAATTCGTCTCCGATGTGCAAATTGTAGAGTCTGCCTCATGAAGTACTCGTTCAACGGAATGTTTGTGCTAAATTTTGTTTGGTAAGTGTTTGTGTCGGGTGAAAGTTATAAATTATAACTTATAATAAACATTAAGTGCTATAAAAGGATAATTTTTGTAATTTCCTTCTTTCGCAATTCGTTTCTCTATCGTAAATACCAATGGTTACTGAATCGTCAAACTAATTGTTGCAATTGATTTCGAACAGTGATTCATTTTACTTTTTTCCTCAATAAAAGTCATTAAACACAAATATGGTGTTCTATTTTCAAGACTTTAAATTTTTATGGTATTTACTAATCTCCGGTCCTGACACATGTCAACACACGATACACACGATACCATATTGTGATTGTGATCATTCGATACTCCACTTTCTCATTCAAAGTTTGAGTAATTACAGTACAATTTAACTCCATGAGAAAGTTGAGTCACCGCTTAATTCATGTGTCTCTTATGACTCTTATTGTTTATTGTATTTCTCTTTCACTTTATATGATCTTATTTTTTGCCTTTTGTTATGTTTGATATTTCCAAAACTGATATAAAACGTTACGATTACAAATATTGTATTACTGTATATGCGTATTGTGCAATTTACTTATAAAGACGCAAATTTCATTAAAATGTCCAATTATGTCAGATCATCAAAATTATTTAATATGAGTCCGAATCACATAAAAATTGATCTTTAAGGGGCATTTATGCTTAAATTGAGTATTCGCCAAACGGGGGATCCCCCCATCTGGCTAGAGTCTGGGTAGGGTGCGAGCTGGACCCCCTTCGAAAATTGCGAAAATGAAAAAATTGCTTGAGAAAAATGCATAAAAAAGTGCAAAGTTGACCCTCCCTAAAAAATTGTGGAAACAGTAGATCCCCCAGACTTGAAAATTTTCTGGTGGAAGGCGAACACCTCTTAAATTTATTTAAATATTTTGGGGATTATAAATATTTATAATTTTTTGGAAATTCACATCAATAGTTTTGAATATTAAAATGAAATATTTTTGAGAATAATAATTTGGAAATTAATTAATTATATACTCGAGAAGAGAATACGGGCAGAGGAATTTCGGATGAATCCCCGTATGGATTTTGTTACACTATTCCCAAAAAAATTGACAAAAATTTATAGCAAAATTTTTGATTCGCACCCCTTGAGAAAAAGTTTAATAAATATTTAAATATTTGCATACTTTCAACTTTTTTGAAAATATTTCCTCATTTTTCATATATATATATATTCTTTATTTATTTATATATTATGTGGAAACATTTGTGATCCATGAAATGAGGTTTCGATTCTGTTGTGATTCTCTTCATTTGCGGTATCATTTAGCTTTTTATATATGTTTGTGATTCAATTGGGATAATAAAACCGGAGTATTGTGATATGAACAGAAACACCATAAAATGGTTCTAATAGTTTGTCATTCGGTACTGCAATACCAACGATTATATAAATTGTCAATGAGAGCATCATTATTATTTTTATTTTTTGTTCGCACGTTATTTACACAATACAAGCATTAACGGATTCCTTTTCTGGCATCACAATTTCAAATGGTATGAGAGGAGAGGGAAAATGATGGGTCTGTACTCTCAATTTGATTTGCAACTCACGAACTGTTGTTTTAAGAGCACTTTACCATTCTTTGCCATTCCTTTGATCTATTATCTTATATTATTTATCCGTTGATTCTTCATCATTCCCACGCCAACACATATCATGTGTTTCCGCTGATTGTGACCATAACATTCGGGCGCATCAAAATGCATAACTAATGTACTGTCCGAACGAAACAGGAAGAGATTAACATTAACACTGTTGTTTATTCTTTTTCAAATGCAACTCATATCCTACTCTATGCAAAAGTCAATCATTTGTGTTGGCACTACCATTGGCCTTCTGTAGAACACATGTCCCGTAAATTGCTCAACAAATGTTATTATTACGCTGTTGTTTTTCAATCATTAGAGCCTACACTTGAAAGCGGCTCCCATTAAATATGTCCATATTTTCTTTACTTTCCGGGGACATAAACATGAACATCTCAAGGACGTGGTGTTAAAAGAGAAATGCTGATGGTGGTGTGTGTTTTTATATTCCGAATAATAACACATCACATGTTTTGTGATTAATTTTGAGCACATCAGCATCACTATCACTTAATGGAGTTGAATAACGCTAAAATGTGTAAAAAGTTAAGCCTTTACTATCCTTGAAATGGTATTTTCCGTCCTTCGGTTTTCCGTCTTTCGGTTTATTAAATTAACATACCTCTTCATTATTATTATATTTAATTACTTAAAAAAACAGTTTCTAATTAAATTGAATTTATTATATCTATTAAATTAGCATACCTCTTGATTATAATTATATTTGATTACTTAAAAACAATTATCCTATTAAATTGAATTAAATTTATTATATCTATTAAATTAGTATCCATTTTGCTCTTTCAATGTCAATGTAATAATGCAGAAGAGTAATTCTGTAATTCTAAACGAATATCCTTTTGTGTAATTAAATTTTACTTATTTATTGTTGTGATTCCCCTTAAAAATAATGCGGTACTTTATTCGGTATATTTATAGCATAGCATATGATAATGCATACCGTAATTATGTTGGGATATAACGGAATTGTTCATTCCTAATCCTAACTGTTCCTGAAGCACATCAGTAGTTGAATCTAAAGTGTATGATATTTTCTGTTTTTACCTCTAATATAAGGTTAAAGTTGTATCTGATGGTAAATCTTCTTATACATTTGGCAGACATATACTTTCGTACACTTTTCGGGCTCTTTTAATAATCTAATGAATATATTTAAAGTTTAATACCATAACATTAAATCCTACTCAATCAGGTCTTTGGTCTAATCTGAGATTATGTTAGATGTGAATCTAACGTAAGCTTTCAGCGTAAACATATTGTGTTACCATATTTAGACGCGAGAATATCCTTCAGCGGATTCTCTTACGTGGAAACAGTGCTTTCGACGTCTGTCATTATGCTGATTTATACGTGCGGATTTAAGGGTTCGACTGTATTAAAAATTGAAGGGAATACAATGGAATGGAGCATCTGACCGTATACAAAGGAATTAGCATAGCCTCTGAGCGATTCGCATAATAATCTCACGATAATTTAGTTTTGGTAATTTCACTACAAATTTAGCTCTTATTAAGTGGTGATAAGTCCCGGATAATTGTTTAGGATAATTGTTTACGGGGATAATATGTGCGTTAATCCCTATTTAAATGGAAATGAGTACATACGCCTCTTGATGATCATTAATGGCACTTAACTCTGCAACTGTATCAGTGTTGAATTGTATAATGTTATATGGTATTTGCATTGTATGACACAATGGGAATGAGAAAAGACAATAGTGGTGTTCTATTTATTCATTTTAAATGCCCTCATTCATGAAACTGCAATTGATGCTGATCCAAATCATTTACACGCACTCTTCTCATAGAAGAAAGAGAGAGATAAACTTTTTGCTTCCATTTTCATTTGCTTCGCACCATATGATTGCAATCATCATGTAGCAAAATGTGGTCGTATCTATTTGTGGCATAACTCTGCACACTTTGCATACATGTAGTTCATAGACCTCATCTCGAGACCATCATCCTCGCTATTTGTGTGGTTTCGAGACATTTCCTATAAATATATATGTATGAGTACGTCTGTTTTTGTTACTCGAATATGTAAATATGTAGCGAAACCGAAGCACACACAATCGTTATCCTTATCCGTCGTCACATCATATGATGTCACTTTTTTCTTATTATTCTATCGCTTATCTCTTATGCCAAATTTTGTAAATTTAAAGATATGCGTTTCCCCCGTATGTGTTTGAGGTTTATGCTAATAAATCATAGAGAATTAAATGAGTCGCGGAGATATTGCGATACGTTTCTATTTACTTAAATATTTTTAACTTAAGACTTATTTTTCTTATTATTATCTGATAATGGAGATAAGAGCTTAAAGATGGTGAATTACGGTAATGATTACGATGACGGAAGATGTAACTCTGTTTAAAATTATAATTACGACTGAGATCATTTGAGTTTAAAGATAATACGTGATATGCTATTTTTGTTATTCTCACGTGCATTTTGCGAAACAAACGTATTTATCTCACGATATTATCAATAATATTTACGGCACTTATTTATTGCGCAATTATAATTGAAATTATATAATTTGTACAGTGCTGTAAAATTTTATTATACAGAGTCACCTTCAAATTGCAAAATAGTGCTGAGCTAATCATTGTTACAATAGTACAACAATGGAGTGACAAGTTTTGCATAAGCACAACTATAGTTATATTTATACGAATACATTTAAGGTATATGCGGCATCACTGTATGTGGAAAGTTATTAAAAACTTTGGCATATGCGTGAATGCGTTGCATCACTGTTATCAATCATATTAATGACATAATAGCGTAGGACGATACTATAACTATGATACTATAACTATATAATGTTAACTTAAATAAGTTTAGTTAATATGTTATGCCATTAATATTGTGGGATGCTTTGGGTTGAGAAAACAAAACGATCGTATGATACGGCGGAGATGTGAGGGGTTAATCATCATCGCTGTGATGATCATTGTTGTAATGTATATTTTACTCGGTTATTCAAACATCCTCAACGGATCCGCCACATGTTCACATTTAAGCCGCATTTGCAAATTACAGTTAACTCTGTAATCCCAGATTTTGGGGCGCAATTCGAGCTCAGGATATGCGTCTCTTCCTCTTTTACGGGAAATTTTGCCGCACGTCCGGTGATTCCCCGATTTGTGAAAATGTGTAAAAATCCTATCGTTGTGAACAGTGAAATCCGCACCAAACATACATATGCACGCGACTGACACATATTGCGGTACAATTTTTACGATATATTAAATTACATTCGCATATCAATTTAATGATTCCACATTTAGATATACGGAATATTTACTGAATATTTTAAAAGGATATATTTATACACATATCAACGTAGTTATTGATGCAACTCAATGACATCGGCAAACTTCAGGGTTAAATGACGGATAAAAAATAATTTTTTCTGTAAATATAACCATTTTATGAATAATTAATATTCATGTGTTTCTAATACATGAATCATTTCATATCACTATGCCATTTTCAATCATTTATTTTCATTTATCGCTGTTTTTATATTAAAATTTTTCATCATAAAATATTACGTGTCTCTACGGCAATGTCCATGCATTGTTTCTGAGCGGAGACACTGATTAACGTTAACATAAACCATTTGCATTGCATTAACCTTGTCATGGGTGAGGACATAACAGTCGGTCCTTTCATGTCACACTTTATCTTTGCATTCGCCATGAAATATATGAAAGTTTAGTCTGAATTAAAATGAATGTAAACTTAAGCATTGCTTAACATTTAACAAAACAGCGCCTCTCATTGTGTTTATGTGTATTATGATAGTTTAGAGCCGCGTGATCATGAATTATAATTACTATTAATGTGCAAATGACATAAGTTAGGGCCTTAATTCGCATAAACGCCAAAAGTCACAAAAGTCAGCACAAACAGTGTATAGACGCATATTGCAGCGGTTTTTACATAATCGGGAGGAGCGATACGCACACACATCTAATTCATCTGTTTTATTTAATCATCAATTTGTGTAACAAATAATTTGTGCCGCATATACATATACTCTCAAACAATACTGTTGCAGAATCCGAGTGTATTATGAACAATCGCATTATTAAATTTTATTATACTCTTTCTCTTGTACGTGTACGTGTGGTATGTCATAGCAAAATAGTTTGATCCTACTTTTGTTGGTATTTTATGTACACTTAAAATGATATACCAATTTGAAGGTGTTGAGAAATAATTAATTAATTTTATATTTCTTATAATTCTATACGTATACGAATCAAATTTATATTTGTCATTGCGATGTGCTAAACTCACAACGAAATCTGTCATATAATTTCATACCCAAAGGCATTGCAGCACTTCATACATCGTCAGTGTGTGATTTCGAAACAACCAAATTTCATCGATAAAAAATGCTTTAACATTAGTGATTGACTATTGAATTGATTTTTTACTTCTTTATTCTATCATATTAATGTACTTTTATTCTTGTTTAACATACGAAACTATTTATATTCACAATGATTATCTGCTCATTTCATGAAATGTGCTCATTCCTGACATGTAATTTAATTCTATTGAAAAGATACTAAAGTCTTTGAGCGGATAAAATTAAAATAAAAAAATCGGTGCACTTTTTATATAACTTTTTATATAACTTCTATTTTTGCTTGAATTTTGAAAGTGTCCTCAGTTAAAATAGTTGAAGTGTCTTCCTTATTATTCACCATAATCGTGTTACGCTCTCTCCCTTTTCTCGATTCTTTTGTATAAGTTTCAGTGATGTCTCACGTTCTCGTATAGTCTCAGATAAGCTTATGTCACCGGATTCATTGAAATATTCTCAGGATTATTGTGTCACTCATTACCAACATAATTACCATTATCATAATCACAATCAGCATAATAATCATCAAACAGAGTTAGTGCCATCATCAGGTTGCGCATCGTGCCGCGAGTCACTAGCGGTGTGGCATATTATCATGCGAATATGGTCCCACTGCAGTACTAATTTAATATCGACTCTGATGGGGTACGGCGTGAGACTAAATAATAATTATCATAATAATTACACTGATGGTTGAGCCATTAATTTGTTTGAGAGAGGAGAATATCATTTAGAAAATAGCAAATCCGTAATGAAAAACTTTTTTCGACACTCTCTATTCTCTCTATTTTTTCACGTGTGCATTTACTTTTTATTTCTGTAATTTATTTTTTATGTAATACATTTTGAACTCAATTAACTCGTTTTAATGAGTATTTTCATATGAATTTTTTGATTATATTTTGTTGAATTGTAATTCATAGGAAAGCGCGACGCAAAGAGAAGGATGTGAGTTCAGCAGCACCTTCAAATGAGTCGGAATCGAAACAGTATCTTCAGGCACCGACGCTCGAATGCACAACACCAGAAGTGAAGCTGCGTGAAGTCGTTAATTTGCCTGAAGGAGTCGATTACAATGAATGGATCGCTTCACACAGTATGACATCATATCGCATTACCGCAATCGATATGTATATTTTATATTTTTTATACTTTTTATACCATAGCATTGGCCTTTTTTGATCACATAAATCTCCTCTATGGTACCATATCAGAGTTCTGTAGTATGTCCGGATGTCCGGACATGTCCGGTCCATGTAATAGGTATAATGTCCCATCTCTTTCATGTATCACTCACTTTATTCCATATTTGTATAGACAGTACTTATGGATCGATGAGAAAGGAAAACGGTGTAAACTCGCGGCTCCGCAATACATAGACTATGTCATGACATTTACCCAAAAGACGGTAAATGACGAATCGGTATTTCCAACCAAATTCGGTACGTACATTGTCACATCCCATTGGATTGGGCTTAATGCGGTTGATTTGTTGCAGATAAAGACTTTCCGAGTTCCTTTGAATCGATAGTGAAGAAAATATTACGCTTATTGTTTCATGTGACGGCCCATATGTATCATTCTCATTTCAAGGAGATTGTTCTGTTAAATTTGCACTCACACCTCAACTGTATCTTCGCTCATTTAGTACTGTTTAATGACCGATTTAAATTAGTTGATGATAAAGAAGTTGAAGTTCTGCATGATTTGGCGATTGCACTGAGACTGTTCACTCCGGTAGTGGGGAGTGAGACGAGCGGTGCGATGACACCGACTGACAACCATAACCTGCAGGCAGGAGATGATCAGGGGTTTGCCAACAGTGCAATTGTTGATAACAACAATGGTGTCATCACCCAACAGTGTCGCAGTATTAGCCCTTTAGTCGAAGCAAATACCAAATGTGCTAATTTAATTGAAAATAATCCAATAATTAGGGGTACGGATTCAACGGATTCTTCTTCGATGAGTCCATATCCATTGCCTCTAAACAGTTCTAATGTATCGCAATGGATGAGTGATAAGAGCTGTTCAGTCGGTGTATACCCCGACAGACGATCGATATCCGCAAGTGCTATAGTACTGTCCTCATCTGATCCTTCCATTCCCGCATCGCTCAGTCGCCGATGTAATTCTGACCGTACGAGTGGACGAACCTCTGCGATGTATCATCACTCCACACGTGGTTCTATATGCGGCATGAATACCGCTCCGTTATTCGCCACATGCGGTTCTGCACCTATCAAATTCCAGTGACAAAAAGCAAATCCTGCAGCAACAATACAATTATATAATAAATACGATGCCTTCAGATGTAACTGATTTGGTTATATCATTACCCTCTATTATTATATATAATTAACAATGAAAATATAGGGACATTCACATTTCGTTTGGCAATACAATGACAATGACTTTATTATATTGTATCATCAGTTGAGATGTTTTAATTGTTAATCTAAATGTGAATCTCAATATTTACATTTTCCGAGTGATAATATACCAATTATAGGAGTTTAATGATAATTTCAATTGAAAAATCATTTATTATCTCAATATAATCATTCATCGGCTAAAACAATATCCTTTAAAAGCACTTATTTGATGCACTTTGACACTGTTGATTCGGAAGTGCATTAACACTGCATTATCATAGAAATTAAAATAATAATTGAATTATCGAGAATCGGAAGGGAAAGGGTTTAGTGACAAAATGTTAATTTAAATATAAATATTTAAATATTTATAAACCTGTGATTTTGATTATGTGAAATGTACACTTTAATGAATGTACAATGAATGAATGTACATATTCGCAAATGTACAGATATTGATGTGACATGTTAAATTATTATTTATATTATTATTATTAATGTAATACAAATGAGTACCTATCAAATGATGAAAACAAAACACGGATGCCTTAGTTTTGACAAATAATGATTGACATTCGGATTCATGTTAAACGCGTATTTAGATAATCATAATGTATATGTTCAAATTACTATAGTATAGTTAATTGCGAAATACATGATGAATCGATGATTTGGTGATTGGGATGTAATGAGTTGTGTTAAGACAAATCTCTAACTTTAAATGCCTCATTTTAAATTTTCAAAACCATTTTCTTTGTATTAACATTAACGTACAAAACGAACGATACATATCCGCGAATTAAATTATGTAATGGTATATTTAAGACAAACTAAGGCCCGATCTTTAGTACCGATCTCAGAACAATTGTGTTTAGTTTTACCGTATAATTGTTTCGGTTGTGAATGTTCCGGTCTTTCGACATTACATTACCTCCAAATGTACACTTCAAAATTACTTTTTCTCTCACTTTTCGTTACATTTTATATGTTTCTTCATTAATTCACAGACAATCATTGAAAATAACGATTCGTTTATTATAATTAACATTTTATTTCTTCAATACAAATGACAGAATCAATCGATTATATTTGAATTTAATCTGTAATTTTTCACAAATAACTATAAATTCGCTGTTTTTGAGTTATGAGACGCCTGAAAACGACTGAAATGTGGAGAATTGATATTTGTAAATTGATTGTACCATTGTGTAAAGACCGTCACTAGTCAAATGATATTAATAAAGTACTAATTTCACTATTAAATTGCATTTTAATTTCAATTTAATTCAACTGATTTATCGTTAAATTACCCGTTCCTTCACCAATAATTAAAAATAAACTAATAATAAACTCTACACATACGTGACTAGAATCAACACAACGCACTGCTATTTAATGGCATAAATTGGAATGTATGCAAAAATGGTATGTGAGTGTACGAATTATATGAGAATGTTGTTTTTGAACTCAATGACAACAAATATTTGTTCTAATACCACGTTTTGGCACTGATTATGCGCCATTTTTGTGCGATATTTCACTATAAACGCATTCTACAATTAAAGTGCACTTTTGAATCAAAATGTTAACTGAACACAAATATCCGAATTCACATTTATACTTCGGATTCTTCATCATCGTCTTTCTGTTTGAAGATAATGATTCTTAACTCCTGTCAAATATAAGATAACATCAATAAGATTATGATTATATCAAAAGGATTAACCGAATTAAATGATCGATGAACGATCGATAAGCATTATCCAAACCTCAATTTCCTTTCTCAGCACTTCCACGAGAGTTCTCATCGATGTGACATCAGCCTTATGTGTGGTTTCTAATTTATGTAACTGATCCTTTAGTGTTTTGTTACCCGATTGAAGAGACTCGACTTTCTCAGTCATTTCATTAACTCTTTCCTTTAACAATTCATTTTCCCCGTTTAGGTCCTTAACAATAGCGATGATATCGGCCAAACGATTCTTCCCCTTTTCCTGTATAATTACACATTAAAGACACATTCCGGTGGTGCATTTCTACAATACCATTGCATACCTGATTTGAATTGTTGTTTTGGATAATGTGTTTCAATACCAAATCAATATGACAGTCCCATTTGGATTCGTGTGCTTCGATATCACTTTTGTTACCCTAAAGTGGTTTATGTATATTAAAACCAATGTAAATGTAGAGCAATAAAATACCGAAAATGTGCATCCCAATGGAGTCAATCGGCAGTTCCGCGGTCTCATCGGACACACCTCGAGATGAGCACTCATATCGCCCTGCATTATTGACTGATGATGGCAGTACCCGCATGTGACCGGCTTTTTGTGACAATTGGTTTCGTGGTCATTTTTGGTATCGAGTGGAATGTCATCATCACAGTACTGACACGTGACCACACGCCGCGGACAGAGTGTGGACATGTGATGCGATAGCGATTTTATGGTCATTTCATTACCGCACTTTAATGGACAATTGACAAAGCCATAGACACAGGACTTTATGTGACACTATTAATTGTAATTTGAGAATATACGTAAATTAATGTAATTTTAAGTAATAAATAATAATTAATATTTGCGAATTTTAACCTCAAAACGCTCGAACATATGCAAAACAAACCTCAAGTTCCGAATAACGCATAACTTTGCGACAGCCGCGACTTTTGTAAGTGCATTGAACTTCCGCCGGTGGTGTTAACGAATTTTTCATGGCCATTGATGTGATGATCACTCTCATTCGAGTCTTTATGACCCTTTTAGGGCCGGACTTTGAGAATATTAAATAAAAAATTAAATAACAAAATAAACTTATTGTTTATCGCAACCGTATTCGGGTGTCGTCATCACCATGGCAATGCTAAGAGTGCTCCGTTCACTTAAAGTTTCGCATTTTTGCGTTGAGAATTCTTTTGTTTTTTCAATGGTATAATCATTCTTTTGTTTCATTAATATATATGAAAATTTTTATTTTTATTTTAATTATATTCTTATATTTTACAATTTAAATAACAATGATTTGGTTCAATTCACACGTATCCTAAATTCTCATTATGCATTAATTCACCATATTTTGACCCAATTTTATACGTGATTTCCTTATAATTGTATATTATTTACCTTATAAAGTACTTACACTTAAACCTCTCTATCGTAAACATATTTCGGAAGAATATTCTGTTTTGAACTGAGAGGTTTTATTGCTACAGAAGTTGAAATAGCATAGGTTTTGAATCTAAGAATTTGTTCGCATTAGAGAGGTTTAGATGTATGGAGAAAGCATTTCGCAATAATCATGGATTATACATGTGCTAAAAAAGATTATAAAACTAATATAATGGCATATGTATAATTGATAATTGATAATTGTATAATTCTTTTTATTTACGATTTAATTTGTTCAATGATATGAGAAAATATTTTATTTATCCTCAAATTTAATTCCCGAATTAACTCTTTAAAATGATAATCTCATTAAACGCCATAAAAGTATAAGAAATAACGATTCCGATCAATTGGTTATGATAGGGTTTTGAAGATTAAAGAATGTCCATATATGTTCATTAATGGTATTTTATGGCAATTTAAAAGCATAATAAAAATATCTGATTAATTGTATTTTGTAACGTTTTCATACACTTCCATCTGTTGACATAGAATTGAATCACTGATTGTATATTGTCGCACATGTATATGCAACAATGGCTGACACTAAACAATTAATGAAATTGAGAGTCGTCGATTTAAGGGAGAGACTTCAGGCATTGGGGAAAGTGCCACGGGGTAAGTACTGATGTGTGACATTTAATGGTATTATGTAATTGTTATGGTATTGTATTACACCTCAGGTATTAAAGCAGAATTAGTGAAGCAATTGATTGAGGCGATCGAAGAACAAAATGCCAATGATAATGTACCGCCGATCGATGCTCCGCTGTTGCATCAGGAGATGCGACAGGAGTATGAACCCATTAATGAGCAACAATATGTGGTGAATGCGAGAGATGCGAACATAAACATAACATCACCACAGAACAGTTTATTATCAGCGGCGTTGAGTCAAACCGATCCACAAACGTATTATCAGCCTCAAATGCCACAGTATCCGCCTCAACCGATATATGACGCGGCATCGTTTAGTCAAACACCATACGAAACTCCATATGCACATCAATACACTCATCCTCAGGTCTTTTCACCGCCGCACGAACCCCCATCACAACCCTCACATTTCCCGCCCCAAACTCAGTACGAAATTCCCATCGCGGAACACTTTTCCCCGGAATATCATCACCAACACCATCATCATCAGTCAGTACCTCAATTCAATGCCCCTCAAAGTGTCGCATCGTTTCAACAGCCGTATCCTCAACCGGCACAATCTGATGATCCATCGATGTATTCGATTCCCCATATTATTCCACCATCGCTATCGCAGAGTCAGAGAGACATTGAGTTAGAGGTTCAGAGGAGTGCCGTTTCGATTGTCCAGAGTCAGGATGTGCCGCAAATTGTTAAAGCGGATGCATTTGAGGGATGCGTTCAGAATAATGCGACTGAAGATATCCTCAATTTTGACGATGTCAGTCTCGGTGTTGACCCAACTGCTGAAGTACAATACAATCCTCCGCCGTTCGACACATTTGATGCTGTACAATCACAACAGTCACAAGTGTTTCAAATCCCTGTCAATGCTCAAGTGTTTGAGCCTCAAATTACAAATGAAGAACCGTCACTTCCGACGATTCAAGAACAACAGTCGCAACCAGTGTTTGAGGATAACATTAATGAACCTCAAAATATGCAGCAATTCGTTGAGGATTCTGATGGAAGAGAGACGAATGCGTTTCCAGACAATGATATTCGGGAAACTTTAGATGAACCTCCGAATGAAATTGTCGAAACTCCAATTAAATCAAATGACGAACCTATTGATGTACCATCGAATAAACCAGATTTACATGAAATAATTGATTATGTACCGTATCAGGAAGTGATTCAACCACAGGAAGTAATTCGACCACAGGAAGTGATTCGACCACAGGAAGAGGTACAACAATCAGATGATAATGATACAACCGAAATAATTAAGAGTGAAAGTGACGAGCGAAACGATTCGGTTGACCAAAATTTAATTGATTGTGGCGTTTCGAAAGATATGTCATTACAGTTGCAAGAAACAAGAACAGAATCACCCGATGAGAATATACCGCCGATTGACACGATTGTCGATGATGAAAAAGTAAATGATAGAGATAATGAAATTAATGACGATGATCATAATCAAAATGATGTCGAAGATTTATCGAAAGACAAAGTATCGAAAAATCAAAAGAAGAAACAGCGAAAGAAGAAACGCGCGCAGAAAAGACGATTGGAACGGGAGAGACGGGAACAGGCGGCGGCCGAAGATGCCGATCGCATGGACATTGATGAGGATGATGATGAACAAATCGAAATTGAGTATGGAGATTATGAATTTAATTAATTTAATTAATTTAATTAATTGTGTTTATTTTATAGATATATTCCCGAACAACTATCGAAAGACCCCATTTATTTTCAATATCTGAAAGTATTTGATAAGTTTAGAACGGGTGAATCCGACCGGAAAAATGATACGCCCGATGAGGGAATGATCGATCCGATCAGGAAAATGCTCGAACGGAAGAAACCCGTGGAATTGGAATTGAAAGACGATGACGACAGAAAAGGGGAGCCTAAACTGTCGAAGAGAAAATTGAAACAAATGACACGAATGACTGTTGCGGAATTGAAACAGAGAGTCAATCATCCCGAATTAGTGGAGATGCACGATGTTACTGCACGTGATCCGCTCATATTACTACACTTGAAAGTGCGTTTTAATTTATTATTTAATTTAATTATTTTAACAATTGAAATATTTGTATTTTTAGGCGACACGAAACACGGTTCCAGTGCCACGCCACTGGTGTTATAAAAGAAAGTATTTGCAGGGAAAACGCGGCTTTGAAAAGCCTCCGTTTAAACTGCCGGAGTTTATCCGAAAAACGGGGATTATGGAGATGCGTCAGGCACTGCAGGAAAAAGAGGATTCAAAGTCATTGAAAGCGAAAATGCGGGAAAAGATACGCCCGAAAATGGGGAAAATCGATATCGATTATCAGAAGTTACATGACGCGTTCTTTAAATGGCAGACCAAACCTAAGATGACCATTCATGGAGATCTGTATTATGAGGGAAAAGAATTTGAGACGAGACTTAAAGAGAAAAAACCGGGAGATTTGAGCAGTGAGTTAAGAACTGCATTGGGTATGCCCACCGGACCCAATGCCCACAAATGCCCACCCCCGTGGCTCATAGCCATGCAGAGGTACGGACCTCCGCCGTCGTATCCCAATATCAAAATTCCGGGTTTAAATGCCCCAATTCCTGACGGTTGTTCCTTTGGTTATCACGCGGGAGGATGGGGTAAGCCCCCCGTTGATGAATATGGACGACCCCTGTATGGTGATGTTTTTGGATTAACGACCACAAATGATCAATTGCATCCTGAAGAAGAAGTCGATAGGACTCTATGGGGACAGCTCGAGTCTGAATCAGAAGAAGAAGAGGATGATGATGATGATGAAGAGTCCACCGCTGCTGCTCCTGCAGGGGCCGGAAAAGCTCCGGTTTCGACCAAAGATGATGATACTGGATTTGTGACTCCCGCCGGTGGACTCATCACTCCGAGTGGAATGACGTCGATACCGACGGGAATGGAAACACCCGATTTGATTGAGTTGAGGAAACGAAAACAAATTGAGGCTGAAATGGAGAGGTAAACGAATGCTTTTGTTTATGATTAATGATTTAATAAATATTTCTATTTGTTTATTATTAGCGGTGAAAATCCTGCGCTATTCACTGTTCTACCGGAAAAGAAAGCCGAAAAGATTAGTCGGGAAATGATGGGATCGACTCATACGTATGACATCGGAACCGCCACATTAAGGAAAGGACAGGGAATTGATGTGGCACTTGACCCTAATGAATTGGAGCACGGAACTATAGACTCTGCATCTATGGCTGCGCGATATGAACAGACTATTAAAGAACAATCGTCTCATTTGGCTAAAGAGGATCTGAGTGATATGGTGGCGGAACACGCCGCACGACAGAAGAGGAAGAAACAGGATACTGGAAAATCTGCAAAGAAATATCAATTCAAGTTTTAGTTGAGTTTACGGGAAAAGACCAATTAAGTGATTTCAAATGATCACTTTGAAATTGCACTTTTGCAATTACATCGAAAAGATTATTGATTATTGAACATGCAGAATAAAATTATGTAAAGAATTGTATAATCAATTGGGTAATGAATATCTAATTATGTTTGTATCATTCATTTATTGTACACGTATTTATCCATAAATAAAATTATTTAACAGAAAACTTTTTATTCAATATTAAAAAAGTAGAAATTAGAAGCATCATATAAATGTTGTCATTAATTGAGGTGAAATATGTACATATATGTTCAAAACTATAGTGAAATACATTATTCAAAACCCGCCCTAAAAATATAGGGAATAATTATCTCAATATTAAGATAATTAATTATTACGAACATAATTTATCCAAAATTCATTGCGAATAAATAAAAAAGCGCCGAAAGAAATATTTAAAAGAAATGCTCACACCAATGATATGATGCGTTTGATAATGAAAAGGGAATGAAATGATTTAAAACCCCAATTTTGACGTAAGTGCATGTGACGCGAGTTTCATTTGTAGCATCAGCATAATTATGTTCGTTTATTATTAATTCTTTTATTATTCTTTGTTAATTGTCGCATCGTTAATTGTTAATTAATCTAATTAATCGCTGAGCGAATCGCACATCACAATGGCGAGTCTATTGAAAGGGCAAATATTAAAGCATCTGTCGAAGTGAGTCAATTGATAGGCCTTTCATTACGTATTTTTAAAAATATTTCATAATTTTTATGAAAAAATATGCTTTGATATTTACAAATGATATTTGCATTTTTATAGATTCACAAAGAACTTTTCACCGGACAAATTGAATTTAAGTGCATTGAAAGGGTCATGTGAGGCCCAAAACATCGAATTAAATGAGAATGTACTCATGGATCTGTTGGAATTGCCTCTTTGGATGTCACTCACTAAAGCGACGTGCAATTATGCCTCTCTTAAGGTTATCACCGTCTATTGTTACTCATTACGTACATTTTAATATCCAATTTAATTAAATATAAATTATTAACTCTAAACTCTCAATGATCAGATCCAATGGATGAAACTAAAGACGGTTCCGATAGTAATAGCATTGGACGAAGTTGTGGTGGAAATTGAGACATGTGATACGTACCGGAGTTCATTAACGAAGAGAAACTTAAATTCAAAGTTAAATATTTTCTAAATTATTAAATGTATTAAATTAAATACAAATCTAATTACAGTGACACCGGTAAATATGGTTTCATCGATCGCGTCTTCGATGGCATTACCGTAACCATAAACTCTGTGATCGTACGGTTCAAATCGATTGTGTTTCACGCGTCACTTCAGGTATTTCAGTGTTCATATGTATAAATAAATATAAATATAAATAAATATACATATACATATACATATACATATACATATAAATAAATATACATAAATATACATGTAATAAGTGAATTAATAATAATTAACTTTCAGTTGTCGCGAATGATACTCGAAAGTCGAACGCCGCAATTCAAAAAATGCAATAATCTTCGGTACACACGTATCAAAGACATGAATCGCGGGGAAATATTAATATTTAAGCATCTCGAATGGCAGAGTCTAAGAATTGAGGGAAAAGCAGAGACTGATATGATTCAAACGCCGCTACGATTAATTACGAATCAAACATCGTGCAGAATAACAATTAAAAAGCGATTAAATGATTGTGCTGTTCTCGGAGCACGGAATATGCTAATATTCGATGATTTATTATGGGTGTTAACCGATGCTCAACTATTATCAGCGATGCATTTTGCTGATTATTTAAGTGAATTGATTAACAAATCCCCACGATCCAAGAATATAGCCGATGATCATGTATCATCCATACAAATGCAACAGTCACTAAACGCGCCAAAAAGTTCTGTAAATGCTCAATTAAATTCAAATCCCATCGGACGATACTTCACTCAATATGATGTCATCGAAACGTCTCATCATTTGTTTGTCGGTCGCATTGAAATACATTTGTGCGATGATTTAGATCCTAATAATGGTCGCTCATTACATCCGTCATTAAAAGACGGCGGTGCTCTTCAAATAACTCTTCTAAAGCTAGTCATTGACGTGTATCCATATCAAAGAGCCATTGGAAGTCGACAGCACTGGTTTCGGTATTCTGATCCCGCATCGAGTCGTGGTCAATGGATTAATCAGCATCTCCATGCGTTTGTCGAGAAATGTCCGAAATCACAGGCATATCAATTGATGGGGAACAACAGTCAATCATCGCCGCGAATGCAAATCCAATCAGTATTAAGTAAACTAATGTCACGGGTAATACTTATTCGTCTCGGGGATTATTCAATCGGTTGTGTGACAACGAATGTGTCGACCAAAAAAGAGATTAATTATAAACTAATCTCCACAGACAAAGGGTCGTTTTCGTTTCCCGATGATATGGATTCGTTTTATTTAGAAATTAATAATTATTATTTTTATGATCAAAACGAAAACACTCCGAATCCGGCGGTATTCGTTCATTTGGCTCCACTCAAAGTATGTTTCGATGCGCTTTCGTTGTTATGGTTAAACGCATTTCAGTCGAATTTGCAAAAAGCGATGAACAATTTGCAGCAATTAATGCCCAAAAGTGATAATCAAGTGAATAACACTCGAATCGAATGTCTTATGCCTGTGATTTGCATCAATTGTCCCGATAATTGTTTATATTCATCGCTTGAGATTAAAAGCGCCCGAATCGTTGTTATGAATAGTTATGTTGAATCGTCGTGTTCCCAACAATTGAACACAATGATGGAAGAAATGGGACAATCGGCGTTCTTTTATGATCGAGACTCATATCCATGGTTAAGTAGTGATGTGAAACCACTTTCTGATTCATTTTTAGAAGCATTAAATGATGCAGATTCGGGTCAACTTTGGGTTGTGAAAATGGACCCGTTTTGGATTGAGTTTAAATGCCGCAAAAACAATAAATTGAAGCCGTTTGTTGACCCAATGCCTATTATTGTATGGTCATATGTGCCTCCGCAACAATTGAAAATCGATGGACCTTTGACTTCAAACAATGATCCCGATATTAACGTATTATTGTGTATACCTTCAGTTGTGAGAGTTCAAATTAATCACATACAATTGTTATTTTTAATGAAATTTTTGGACGAAATCGGAGAGTTCAATGCAATGGTTAATCGCGACACTTTACTTATTCAGGGTCCGGATGCTTCCAATATATTTAAGCGTTTCTCTCTCACATCCGCCATTCCTAATATCGAAATTATCCTAATTTTAAGCGAGAATTTCATTGCCACACGAAGTATCGGACTCTCACCGCATTCATCTTTTATTGGTAATTCCCCATCTATGGATGAAGACATTTCTATTCATTCTGATGCTGCAGCACTCGCCGCGTATAATGAAAGTAAAGATGTGACTGCGTTTATCAAATCCCGAAGCGATTCATCACTAAATGGGAGTACGATGAGTAATAATGTCACACATCGAGTTGAAACAAATTCACAAAACAATGTCAATGTTAATCTGCAACAATTGCCTTTATCCGCAGCTCCATCCATTGCTTCAGTGCCTCTAAAGCTTCAAAACGCCCCTCAAATTACTAATTTAAAGAAAAATGTCATATCCAATCATTCAATGACTTTTGAATCACTCCCGAGCGGATCGACATTTAACGAATCGGGCTTTTCTGATATGTCACCGTATGATGATGATAATAGATCGATAAGAAGTGATATATCAGTTGATAGTGATCAGTTTGTAATGTTAGGATCGGAAAATGCACAATCCGATGACGAATTATTTGGAAGTAATAATGTTGAAGTCGCTGATGAGGTTAAAGAGGACTCTGTTGTCGATAGTGCATCCGATTCGTGCTCAGATCCCGTTATTCACGCTCTTCCCGATGTGCCCGTTGATGTGACAGTTTTACATGTTAAAGCATCTGACATTAATGTTGTTCAACAATCGTTTGGATATTATTCTGCTCTGTTCCTGAAGTGTTCACATATAAACGTAAAAGAATATATTAAAATGCCATTTACCGAATTTCAGGCATTTACAAACCAAAGATTGGGATTGAATCAGGATTCTGAAGGACAAAATGCAAAATCAGATCCTTCAATGGTTACTGTTCGAATTGACACGTTTGCAAAACCTGAATTTAAAGAAGAAATGATCAGTGTGAGAGTCAATAATGTTGTGACGACACTAAACATTGACACAGTATTACAATTAAGCGATTTTGTCACTGATGAGAATGAAACACGAGTACCGCCGGCAAAAATTCTGATTGACAATGTTAATGTAACTCTAATTGATGATAAAGTGCGTACACCGCCATTATCATTAAATATACCGAAATGTATGATCGAAAGAAACAGCTCTAATCAAATAACTCTGATTCCAATCAAATTGAGTAATAATTATTTATTTATAAGAAAAACACGTTTATTTTGTTTTATATTTCATGATTTAACCCTTTATCTTTTAGATCATCCCAAAAGCACGACACTTTTATCATCTGAACTGTTATCATCGCACATTGAAATGATACAGCGTCACGCAAAAGATAAGACTCATAATGAAATGAAATTAACTTTAACATCTGATAGTGGTGATGCATTCGATCACGTACCACATTTGGCACAAGAAAATGAGTCAATTCGTGAAGAATTAAAAAAGTTGAGACTCGAGAATGAAGTTTTACGGAGAAAACTCGAAAATCGCATTTAAATTTGCAATTTATGTTATTTAATTATAGTTAAATGTTCTGCAATAAGTTATTGGGAAATCGATTTTTACAATATATGCCCGCAAAGGTTATATAAATGTTAACATAAAAGTAAAATAATGTAAATTAATGTTATATTATAGTTAATGAGCTTTTAATTTAGAACATCGAAAAGATTTAATGCTAATAATTTGCATGCATCAAAATGCAGTTTAACATCCCTTATATTTTCCTAAAATAAGAATTAATGTTCCATATTTTATTATCACATTTCGAACTCTGATTAAATATGCAAATAATTTATAACGTTTTACAATTCCAGTTATGAACGGTTAAAGTTAAGTTCCAAATTACAAATTAAGTATTTGTATAGCATTTTTATTTGTATTTTCGCTAAAAAGTAATTGAAAAGTTTATTATCCTAAAATATATTTATCAAAAACACTGTTAAAACTTTTCCAAAACATATGTTCATAAAATGAATACATTTGCGTGTTAATATCACATTACGGTTATATAATCGCATCATTTTACTTAAGTTATTTTATAGAATGTAATGTTAAGAGGAATTTTAATTAATATTAATTTCCGCAAAAAAGTGTTTTGTGCTAAATCCATACGTTTACATTTATCATTAGACCGGTGACGCTATTGACACTATTAATACATAAGTCCTTCAGTGGCGCATTAAAGTTTTTATTAAATTGCGGTGACTCTTTAATGGGCGATGATTTTACTTTTAATTTCACAAATATTATAACTCAATCATTGGGTAATGTACTTTTACATCATTAAACATATACATGCGTCATTCTAATAAATTATGTCAAACAATTGACTCCGCCACTCCAATGTACAGGTGCAATGCTCTTATTCGTGTTGCTATAGTAACCGTGGCGTGCGATATCATTGCTTTATACATTTGTATTTTATTTACAAATTATAGTAAAGTTTTGTAGAAAATATTTACATACAAATGTGGAACATCGTCAATGCAATTGCATGACACACTTATTTCAACAGACGCATCAAATATCTCTAATTTATGTCTCCCCTTAAAACGTGGGATAAAATGGAATTTTCCATATAATTAAGTGTCTGCTTTTTAAGGACACACCTTTTTTGTTGGCGCGTATATTGGGGGTGCATCTACGTTTAGTATGTTAATAAATAACGTAAGTATATAGATGCCATAACCAATTACATTTAACTGTGCTTAACACCTGTGTGGGCATTAATATTTAAGTCCATATTCCTACGTTATTAATGTATACATCACTCAAACAGGTCGATTGTTCCAATCAATACTCGTCAGTGATTGGTCGAAAGCTGTCGTCACGTGACTTCATTGTCTCCCAGCATTGAATGTACGCGCAGATTCACCTCACTTTGTGATTCCATTTCATAGGATTTGTATCGTTACGCCGCTTATACCGGTATTATCCGAACAAAAAACTCGATATTTACGCTCATTTCGTATTTAATTCGGTGATAATTGTATTAATATAATGCCCGCGACACGCTCAAGAACCGGGTATGGATTGACAGTCATTGTCGCGAATTTTCGCGATGTTTTCATTGTCATGCGAAATGATTGAATGTGAATGTATGTGTAAATGTATTAACAGCGGCGAAGCATTGGGTTTGGTGATTGTATAGAGTTTGAGGGGCATTATTAGTGTCTGCGAATGTGTCTCATTGAAGAGTGAAGTTTGAGTCGACTCTCTTATCACTTTTCAATGAATTTTACACTCCTTTAGTCGGTACTCGCATTTACCTCTATAATTGCGTTATAAATCATTTCGCCGCTTTTTCTTACATTTTAATTTAAATGATATGTCAATGTTAAGGTGAATGTGTGTTGAGTGCGATGATCTTAAATCTATTGATTTCGATGTTTTAGTTAATTTCTTATCTCTTTCATGACATAACAGCACAGAACAGGCCGAAGTCGCCGTTGAGGATGTGAAGAAAGGAGATGAACAGTCTCAGGTATGTTCTCATATGTTTCAATTATCTACGATTAAAGTGTGTGATGCAATGTCATATCCGGTGACAAATGCCGGTATCGATTTCCCGCCAAAAGTGGCGGTATTCTGAGGGTTATGCTTATGTTTGGGTATTGTCATAGGATAATGTGAAAGAGTCAATTGAAAAGGGTGATGAGAGTAACGATAACACCACAAGTACCACAACTGATGAAAAAGATGCCGAAGAAAGTGAGGAAAATGGTGACAGTGAAGCGAAAGACACTAATGGAGGTGAGAATTGTTAAGGTTATTATTTTTTGCTATTAAATTATACAAAAATAATAATTTTAATATTCGTGAACATCGTACAGATCAAGCGGCTGATGACGATGATGATGCTATTGAAGAGATCGGTGATCTGACATCAGCCAAAAGGAAATCAGAGACTGCCGATGGTGACGGTCCCGACTCAACTGAAGTGTCACCGAAGAAAGTGAAAGTCGACGATGAAAAAAGTGCGTCCGATCAACAGGATGGTGATACTCCACATGTGGAGGCATCCGCTTAAATACTTTTCTCAATTTAATTCAAATGGTAATTTGTATGTAAACGCCGCACCCTTACAATGTACAGCTTTTGTCAATTGATTTTTTTGATTCACATTTTTAATTCATATTTTGTTTTTCCGTTTTAAATTGAAATTATTATTTAATAATATAATCGTAATAATATGTTTGACGCACCGAAGTGAGAGGTAAGCATAGGTAAATGTGTCAAAAGGGAGAGACTAATTAATTGAAATCATTTTCCGACAAAATTCTCGTTTCTTAAGTGTCTCAATGCATTACAATAGAATTTCTAAAGATATAAGTCGCGTGACAATTTATTTATTGACCGTTAAAAAGAAAAGTTTTAATGAGTAACATCTGCAGGAAATAGCGATATTCATGAACATATGAGTATTCCCATTTTCTTAAGATCTTAAATTACTTTACCATATCATTACCCCCCTTTTGACGAATGAAGATATATGTTAATGATAACGAATGTTTTTGTCACGGTTCTTCCACAATATTTTTTAATTAAATTCGTTGTCCGATCACATTTTTATATTAACCGATACAATACAAATATAAACTTACATTACAAATACAATACAATACAAATGTGTATCGTTATATGTTAAATCACTAAGAATTTAGCACAAAACTAAAAAACATTTTTTGTCACTATAATTTTTCATTTTTTAAGTGTTTTTCATTATATTGATAAATATGACAATTGTATTAGAATAGAGGTTTAATATTTGATGGCATTTTTCATAAAATTGGCATTCCACAAATTATTTGAAAGGGTTTGAGTGTAGAGCTTATAAATTCTTATCATAATACTATATTATTAATTACATTTTCCGAATTTAAGTGTATCCTCAAAGGAGTACTTTAATGGTGTTCGAAAATACATTTATTAGCGGCTAAAGAATATTATTATTAGAAAATACCATTTTTAAATAAATGGATCCGAATGTCATTACTAAATTAGTTAAAGAATTATCCCTTTAATTGGCATCTCTCACTTAATTATATAAAAATTGTAATACCAATTGTTTTGCAATTATTAAAAATTGTATTTGATATTTGCACATCATTATAAAATGTTTGGTTAATTCGAGATGATTGTGTGTGACGGTCACTTTAATATGTGACACATGAATGAGTTTCTTTGTTATTTCTTTGTATTCGGTCAGTGACTTTCGCCGGCAGACTACAGCCGGATTTTTCGTAGAGGTGAATGGTTGAGTCGCGCGGGGGACTTTCAGGTTATGTATCACCTCCACATATACTATGGACCATAGTATAGAACGGCTCTGTGGGGTAACAACGGTATTCAAGTTATAGATTATTTTATAGATAAACACCGCCGAATAACATTGGATAAGTCTATAGTAATTATTGTAATCCCAAAGAAGAGAGACCACTCTTATACCATTACTTTCATACCACTCTTATACCATTACTCTCATACTACTCTTATACCACTCTTACGCATTCTATAAGAGCATTCAGCGATAAAATCTTTCGTAAAACTTTTGTAAAAACCATGATTATGATGAACGAAAGAAACTCAAAAAAAGGGGGCAAAACACTTATCTGTTGCTTTTTATATTACCATTGCCTTTGGGTTAATCTAATAACGGGACAATTCAATGTATATTTAACTCATCATATTAAGCGGTGTATACTTTTAAAGTACACTAAAATTTCCGTAATTTTTACTCAATTCCTATAACGTATGAACGTATGTCACAACAGTTCCCCATAATCACATATCTCCAAATTGTACAAAATTATATAATAAAAATAAATTTGATTTAAATATATATATTTAAATATATCTGAATAATTAAGAAATGTAAAAATTAATATAACATTTATTAAAATTATAAAAATTTGAGTGTATCAGTATTAAGTGCCATGTGAATGCCCTGAATGAGGCGCATACTCCCGTCACACACCATCACCGCGTGTTGCATTATATGGAGGATCTGTGAATTGACAGTGTAATTCATATTACAATTAATTGATTAATTCATTTAATCGTGACTTTAAAGTACTAAAATGAGCGGAAATCGATTAAATTGTCTCATAATTTTAAGCGGTACAAAAGAAGGTATGACTATTGAGTTGTAATTGTTTCTGAACTTTGATTATACATGAATTGTAATGAACGTTTTTCAACTTTATATTTGACATGAAAAGGTAATTCTGCGCAATCATTTATACAGTCATATTCAATACTTCACACAGCGTTTAATGTTCAAATCGCAACTCCCGGAGTATGTTAATGTTAATTAAAACGATTAATAAACGCGTATAAATATTCCCTTTTAATTTTAGGGGCGTTCACCCGACTTTATCAGTAATGACGATCATAGTAAACGATGGATCAATGATTTTAAACTAAAGACACTTTCAATGCCCATTACATTAGCATCGGTCGATCGTGAGTTACCGATTTAATTGCAATTAATTAATTAATTAAATTGTAATCACAGCGCACAGATATTCGTGTCTCGTAATTCCGCACTCTCCCGGTGCTGCCATTGATTTGGTTACTGATAATGAAATGTCTGATATTTTGAGACATTTCGTGAGGGAACAGAGTGAGTCATAAATCGTCACTGATGATGAATGAAAGAAAACACTATTAATGCTTTTGATGATATTTGCAGAAGTGATTTGTGCAATTGGAATGGGTGTTGCGGCACTATTCCCGGCACATGACGACGGTAATGTTTGGAGTTTCCGGCGCTTCACACTCACGGCCGTATCGGTCTTTGAATTGTCCCGAAACCCCGACTTTGAACATTTACCGGTGATTCCCGAAGATGTGATAAAAGACAGGGGCGCTCTGTACAGTTCCACAGAACCCGATGAAGTGCATGTCGTTGTTGATAGACATCTCATTACGGGACAAAACGAACAATCGACTGTCACTGCCGTACAGAACCTGATGCTGCAGTTTAATCAGAAACAGGTTAAGATTAATCGATAAATTCGGTGACTGTCATTGTCACGCGTTTAACGCATATAATATGCATATTATATATGCCAAAAATTCCATTATTCTGTTTATTTTGAAACTTTTATCGATGAATTAATAATAATATATATTTATTTGTAAATGAATTTTTTTATTTTAATTCATATTATGATATTTCACAAATGATACCGCTGCTAATTCTTTACAGAATTCTTCAATTACAATTAAAGCCTCAATAATATGTATTTTTTCATAATTATGAACATCATCGGTGTTTGTCTCTTCTCCGAGAAGAGCTTTACGCGTCAATAGTAATTTTTCCTTTAGATTCGGTACTCCATGAACTGATATTTGCAGATCATCGACTAATTTGTGGAGCACACCGAAGAGTGATCGCGTCCCGCGCAACAATGGTAGTGTCGGATCCAATAGATATTCATTTAAATTGGGATGAGGAAATAATGCTAATTTTGAAATTAATGATGTAATCTGTGAAATATTCAATCATTACTAAAATGTTATTTAATATTCGAGTCCCAAACTCACCTGAAGATTAACCTCATACGGCAATAGTATCATATTTTGCAGATTGTCGAACACCATTGACAAAAACGGTCCCTCTTCAAACGTTTTGTGCGGAGAGTCCGCCTCTGGTTGTGAATCGTTACTTTTATTATCATCTTCTGAGGCACTCGATTCACGATTAATCGGATCATTCCACGACCAATTATCGCATATAATTGCACATTCCCGATAATGCTTTTGTGCTTCACGAACATACGTTTCATATCCCAATTCATCACTAACGTCACTCTTTAATTCATCAGGAATAAGAGATGTAAAGTATTGCAAAATCCGGTAAATGTGTGATGCGGAAAAATGATTCGATGGTGATGATCCCGGAGATACTTCTGAAGGATCATCACGAAAAAATGACGATATTCGTGTTCGTGAATCGTCAAATTCATCGAAATCAAAATGCGTGATTTCACTTTGAGACACGGAAGTGTCGTAATATCCCCGACCGGTGACATATTTAGTTACTAATGTATTTAAAATGGGCAGTGATGGTTTATTTAATATTTCTTCGAACAGTTGCATCGTGGACATACATAATTGAATTCTCTTTTGACTATCGTATGAACTCAATTCTGGTGAATTCGAATCAAACAAAAGACATCTGTTAATTAATATGCTCTTTAAATTTCGATTCTTTAAACTCATTTCCTGAATAAATTCAGTTTCAGAATCCATTATTAGGAATTCCCCAATTGACGATGCGAGTTTAACACTCATTAAATTTCTAAGACAATTCGACAAAAGGACAGTCGTGAGGAATATGTGATCATTGGCATCCGATTGATCGTTATATCCGCTTCCGATTAAATCGGGAATAATACATGAGTCAAGAAAATCATCTCTTAACTGTTTCAATAAAACATTGATTAATATCGGCTCTTTTGTGTGATTAACGATCATATCAAACAGTATAAACCATCGAAGAAAGCAGAGGAATCGTCGCATCGCGGGTGCGAATGAGCTGATTGTTGTGTTTGGCATATCATTAGTGTCATTTAATTTAAAACAATTGTTAATCGCTGTATCAATATCTTGAGCTTTAAGCGAACGCGGAATTTCATGGTACAGTTTCACCAATTGACTGACGATCTTTGAACTGAACGGAGTCTCATGTGTGATAATCACCGCCGCTTTTTCGTTTATCACAGATATTAACCGTATCATCGCATCACCCGCTTTCGTGGATATTTCAGAATCGGGGCTCTGAAGTAATGACAAAAGTGCGGGTATCAATGGAAATGAGTCGCGTAAAAAGCAATTAATTAAATGGGGATTCGAATTAATTTGATTACAGACACGAGTAACAAACATCACTTCACTCTTTTCATAGGGTCCCGCTTCGAACCGACCGCAGAGCATTACCAATTTCTGCGTCACGCTATACACGGAACAGTATGAGAGGAGTTCCGTCTTTGAATTGGACAATAATCGGGTGACAAAAGTCAATACTTCGGAACACATTCCCGAAGGAACATCGGTTTGTGCTAAGACTGTCATAGTGTCTAATAACTTATTTTGTAAGAGGTATTCCATGCATTGTCCAATTGCACCGTCACTTTCACTGTATTCAGCCATTCTTATGGCTTCAGATTCTTCCTCTTCTAATATCCGATTAATTTGGTTCAAATGATGAGGAATTAAAGTGAATTCAATTGATTCCTTAAGTTTCGATTCACTATGATCAGTGTAATAATTCGTCACCGCATCCCATCGCCACAGTAACTCTTCGATTAATGGTGTCGGCGGTGCTAAAACATCAGCAGCGGATGATATCGCAGATGTCAGTAAAGAGAACATTTTTCTTTGATTTTCAGAAATAATTATAATGAAATTTATACTATAAAATTATCGACGAAATCACTATGAAAATTTTAAATCATCGTACGGTAATTACCGATTATTTTTGTCGAAAAATTGTAAAAATGGGGTTAAATAATGAGAGTGATTCATCAGTGATGTGTGTTTTGGTGTATTCATTTAAATGGAAGTAATTTATATAAATAAATATCATTAATAGTGTATAGATTTACATAACATCTGTCATTTAAATGCGTATGTTTTGCTAAAGGACATGCATTATAAAAGATAAGGGCATAAACGTGTGTGTGTAGCAGTGACTGACTAAATTCGTACAGAAAGTACTGCATAATAAAGTATTGTATAATTCTAAAGTAACAAAACTGTTAATTTAATTGAATCAAAATTTGCGATCCGCGAATTTCAGGATTAATTAATATTACGTTAAAAATATTTTTTATAACAAAATTTTCATAATAAATTTATACAGAATTGAGTTTTATTTAAAGTAATATTTCGCTTCGTGTATCATTAGGACAGAGATTATAATTTCTATGATCTACAAAATTAACATATAAATTTAATATCTCTTAATGTGTTATAAGCACACAACGGTATTAATGACGGCATTAATGACAGTATTAATACCCAATTGTGTGTGTTGTGATCTCAATATTCTCCTATGACTTATCACAAATTTATATAAATTTTATATTAAGCATATTCTTCGGTAATTTGTTCCTAAAGGAATTGTATATAATTCATATGTGATTCATATAAACTTATTTAATGGAAATTAATTAATTATTATGGTCACATAAACGAAAATAAACTGCTCGCGTATGCCATTGGCTTAACATTAGGATGAGGCACTTCTGAGTATGTTACAAATTGTGGTCTGAGATCATTGCCATTTAAGACTATGAACGCTCCTTTATTACCCATCGTATCACAATAATTTGGTGCTGAAAAGACAGTGATACATTTCCCGTCGTGAGCCTAATATAAGATATAATGCAAAAGTTATGTTAATTATAATTAATGATAATGACATACTTCTTCATAACCATCGGCTTTAACTTCATGACTGCGAATGATATAATCGAGATTATTGAGCTTACAAAATGCTTTAGTAACGTCCGGACCGAACTGAACCCCGACACCCCTTTTGCTCGCAGCACGACCCGAATTGTCCATAGGATCCGACCATAGCAATTCACACATAAGTCCCTCATCCGGAGGCTGACGAATCCGATGGACTTTGCGTATATCGTCGAGAGTTACGGTATCACTTGAGAAGAGACCGCCGTGCATAACGAGAATTCGATTGTTAATGCAATGCGCGAGCGGAAGTAAATTGAACACTTCCGCAAAGAGGTAATACATTTGCGGTGAATATTTTGCTTTCACTTCACCCTCAAACCCGTACATTTGGTTCATCGTTTCGCTTTCGTGATTACCGCGGGACATGAAAAACCGGTTCGGGTATAACAATTTGAAACCGAAAAGTATCAGAATACATTCGACTGAAAATGATCCGCGATCGACGAAATCACCGTTAAACAAATACGGGTTTTCTTGTGACGGAAGTCCGTTCAATTTGAATATGTTCAGCAAATCGAAGAATTGACCGTGAATGTCACCACAGACCGTGAATTTACTATTATCGGGAATGTTTACATCCACGAGTGTCGGTAATTTGCTAAACGCATCTCTAACATCTAAAATCATTTTATACGCATATTTCCGGTGCAATTTCTTTCCGTTTTTAAAGTAATCGATAAGATCATCCATAAACTCTTTATTAACATTTCCATTATCTAATTGTGGTCCGTCATAATCATCATCAATGGACATACTTTCCAAATCAATTTGTTCGGCCACAGACCTCTTAACTTCGTCCACGGAAATAGCCTTTTCAAATGCCAATCGTTTGACAATTTTGGCACACTCTGTATATTTAGCTTTAGCATCGGCGTCCTTCGGTCGGACTTTCATGACCGTCTCAAAGTCTTTCAGTGCCATTTTAAACTTTCCCATCGCCATATGTGCGGCCGCACGACGATAGTACCCCTTTACATATCCTTTGTCTAAATTAATAGCTGTTGAAGCGTCTAATAATGCATAACCGAAGCATTCGGTCTTAAGGTATGCGATGCTCCGATTCCCGTAATAAGTGGCGATTGAACCGTCCATTTCAATGGCACTGCTGTAGAGTTCAATGGCCTTATGATACTCCTGACGCTTGAAATGGTCATTCGCCAATTCTTTTAATTCTTCAGCGGTACTCATTTTGATGATCGCGATGATTCTTATGCAAAAATATAATTCTTTTTTAGTCAATTCAAATCAATATTCGGGTGTCTTTTATCGTAATTTCAATGGTATTTTTGTATAGAAAATAAAGAAAATCAATTAAATGATAATTTCATTAATATGATGAGAAAATGTTTATACGAGCATTTGTAATGCATTAACAATTGATATTGCACAGTGACACACTCGTGTGATATGTTAGGGTTTAAAGAATTTCCCATTATTAATTGTTTTAAATTATGAAATAACACAATTAAATACACCGGTTTATGGTTTAAGGAGAGTCAAATTAACACAATTCTAATTCACCGTTAAATTTGCATTTAGAATATTTAGAATATTTAAAATATTTAAATTTTTTATAATCACTATTTCCTTAAACCCTATTTATATCTGAACATTGCGCAATGCATGCGATTTACTTTTGACACGGTTTATGAACGGTTATATAATGATTTTTAAAATTAATTTATTCCGAAAATATTTACAAAAAACATGAGCGTAAAACATAATTTAGTAAATTATATTATTTGTAAATTTTAACATTTAAAAATTAGAAAATATTCAATTAACGACTGTAACAAAATGATTGTAATGTTTTGTCGGGTTTATATAGAAAAGTTCGCACCGTTTTATTATGTATGGCGATACGTTCGCACGCAGAGGCAACACACGGTATTTCTATACCGTCGATGCCTTTGGGAAGGTCTGAGTATGCCGTTTACGGTTCATGCCGAATCTCTTCTTAAGGAAGAACGGGTCATTAGAAACGAATACACTCATTGCCAGGGATGGGCGAGTGATGGTCACAGACCAGACGCTCATGGCACGGGTGTAGTGAGACGAGGCCTGTGGTGTGCTGTAATTAGCTCGATGTGCGGAGTGGTCACCTGTGACCATAACACAATTCAGACTATGATATCGCCATACAAAACTTTTTACATTCAATTGTCCTATTTAATTGCTTTTAACTAAACTTTTCTAATTTATTATTTCAATTGTATTATTTTTTATAATTCTAATTTTTTTTAATTTTTTTAAGTTTAAGAAAATTGTAAATTAAATTTTATAATAAAATTTTATAATTAATGAAATGTTTCGAAATAAATTATAATTATTAAATTGTGTTTAAATTCAGCGCTTAACTCAATCATTAGCAAATCACATGGAGAATTGTTTTGAGCATCTCTAACGGATTTTCATTTACAATTGTACATAAATAGTGCATCTGAGGAAAAACAATTGTACAACTCAAAAGTGCAAACCATTCTCATACATTTGACATGTCAGTGAATATTTTTTACATTATAAATGTCGTTATTTATGTTTGAATTCTCCTGTAACATTAAACCAATGAAAAGGTTTTACTCAAATAAACTCATCCAATCAATGGTCACATAAGTGAATGTTCAGTGCATGATTCGAATTTCTGTAATTTTTTAATGTTTACATAATTAATTTAATTAAATTAAAATAAACAAATGATTTAAATTGATTATCGATTTTCATTATTAGTTTATTATCATCCATTAATTTCGGTAATTATTTCATTCATTTTACTATAACATTTATATTTATTTTCTAATTTTATAAACAGATTTTTTTGTTAAATTTAATTGTATTTATTAACGTGAAAATCATCGGATATGCCCAAAAGAGTCACTAAAAAGAGTGCCGTTAAAGTGAATGATTTGTATGAAGATCCACATATTGAAGTGAAAAAATACACGAAATTTGAGTCTAAATCAATACGATTGTTCGACGCGTTATTTAAAGACGATGCTTCACACGCACGTGCGCCATTCTCTGACGTGAGAAACACCGTTAAACAGACTCATATCACTAAAACTCATGACGGTGATGATCATGATACGGATTATGCACCGAAACGAAAATCCCCGCGAAAATGCGATAAAAATAAACGTAAAAATGTTATGTTTCTCATTCCATCGTCAAATGAATCGGAATCACAAACGCCAAAACCTAAGCCCAAACGAAAGCCGAAACCACAAATACCGTTAAAGGACAAAGTATATGAAGCGTATTGTAAATCGGATTTACCCGATTTCGATGCGTTTCCACCGTTATGTGTCGTGAAAGCGAATCCCTTTGAGACACGGAGTTACAAACCGAACCCTCAGCCGACACCCGATATCCATAAGATTATGTCCCCGTTTAAGGACCTCATTCCACGGTTTGGCATTAAAATGAATGAAGAACATGATTTTGAATCCACAAATTTAAATCAAATGAACAGAAAATCGTTAATCCATGAGAATACGATGAATGATGTGTACGGTAATGGTGAAAATGAGTGTCTCCCGATTATCGACACATCTTCTCGTGGCTCTTCAGTGCATCACAGTTCAATCTCACGTCATATCCCACTAAAGGAAAAATTAGTATCTGCGGGTTTAGGTGATGAACGCGCTGAGAGTACACCGCACAATATTAGGAAATGCAAACAGAACATTACGATTTTGCATAATCTGTCTCCGGTCCCAGCATTAGATTCGCCACAATCACCATCAAATGACATGACAATGATTCCTAAGGCATCATCAGTTCAAAACATGCCTAAAGTATCAGATGCAAAACTTCCCGTTCGTTTGGAAGTTGTGGAACCCGAAGAATTCGCCACCATTAATAGTATCAGTATCGATGAATCGAATCCTCAACCATTGAGACAATCAAATGACGCATCTTTTCATAAGCACCGTTCGCGTACATTATTGGATATTAATTCAAAATCAGTATCGAAACTCACGAACTTTAGTAATACACTTATTGGACCGAAAGAGCCACGATTAACGGGCAGAGGCAGAAATGACTCGAGTCAATGTATGACTGGCGATTTCACCAGTTTTATACCGAAGAGTACAGTTTACGGCTCATCTCATACGTCCACTTCGACATTACGCAATTCAAAAAATTCTCATTCATCGATGCCGTACATGTTATGCGTTAATAATAAACTCGACACTCCGATTCAACAGTTTTTAGGTCATCAATCACCGAATCGTCAAAACCCCACGACACAAATAATTACCGTCTTTGATGATGATACGAGTATTAAATGTCGAAACAGACATTCGCTTTTATTGAAAAACCCAACGCCGTATCAGTACTATAAAAAGAGTATCGCTGTTGGATATTCGTATTGCAAATTACAGCACCGTTCGCGAATTTCTGTTGTATCCTCACGTACGTCTTCCCGTACGGCGCGTTCCGTAATAACTAAAAGTTTAGTTAATAGAGACGATTTTAAGCATCACATGAATTCGATATCATTTAACGAATCAAAGGTGATTGATGCATACGGTGATGAGCATATAATCACAGTTAAGGAAAAGACTTTGGCTCACTGCGAACCCCAACAGATCGTCACTTTTAATGACGCAATCAGTGCATGTGTTTTGAAAAAATGTAAAAAGATTGGTGAGGGATGTTATGGAGAAGTTTATGGCTCGAAAGATGAAACGGGAAAAGACATTATCCTAAAGATCATTTCAATTCCTCACTGTGATGATGAAGAGGAACAGTTTTTTAAAATTCTTCCGGATTTAGTCGTTTCTCGAATGGTGAGTCATCTTCAATATGGAAGTACGAATCGAACCCCAAACTTTATTAACATGAGTCGAGCATCGTGTGTCCGTGGAAAGTTCCCCCAGAATCTGATCGACGAATGGAATATTTATGCCGATAGAAAAGGGACAGAGAATGATGATCCCGAAGATTTCGATGATAATCAATTGTACATCGTAATGCAACTGTCGAATGGCGGTACTGATATGGAACGATATGTATTTTATTCTGCAGTTCAATCTTTGAGTATCTTTATTCAAATTGCATATTCTCTTGCATCTGCTGAAATGGAATATGAATTCGAGCATAGGGATCTCCATTGGGGAAATGTACTTATAGCAAAAACACCACGTGATACTTTAACATATTTGATTAATGGTAATGAACAAACAATTAAGTCAAACGGTGTTATCGCGTCAATTATTGACTTTTCATTGTCCCGAATTAAAATGGAAAATTATATTGTGTTCGACGATCTCAATAAATACGATGATCTTTTCACGGGTGTCGGTGATTATCAATTTGATATTTATCGTTTAATGCGCACTCATAACGGTGGTGATTGGGAAAAGTTTAAACCTCATTCCAACATTTTGTGGTTACATTATACTGCCGATAAATTGATTAATAAAAAGTACAAAAGTACTGCAAAACTCCATTGTGTTGCATTAGAAACTTTGAAACAACTAAAGGATGAGATTCTTCAATATTCATCGGCACATCAATTAGTTTATGGCAAAATTTTTTCCGATATTAAATGTAAATGTTTAATGTAAGCGTATGATTAATATTTAATATGTAAATATTGTGATTTTAGCCAATTTTTAAAGATATTTAATGTATAAAATTTATTCGTATATTTAATTTTTTAAACAAATTCATTAAATGAATACTTTAATATTACATGCGTAATAAAGAATCGGTCCCCATTCGTACATATGCATTTATATTTTCAGTGAGCGTTACATAAACAAAGACAATAATTAAGTAAATTGTTTATAATTAGTAAATCGCGATGTTCGGTGAGGACGACGATCAGTATGGGGACGAAGAGTCTGCAGAGATCACCCCCGACCTGTGGCAAGAGGCATGTTGGATCGTGATATCGTCGTACTTCGACGAAAAGGGTTTAGTCCGGCAACAGTTGGATTCGTTCGATGAGTTCATTCAAATGTCCGTGCAGAGGATTGTCGAAGATTCCTCCATCATTGACCTTCAGGTATGGACGAGTCATTTGTGTAGTGATTCAATATGAATTTAATGTTCAGGCGGAGGCTCAACACGCGACAGGAGAGGTCGAAACACCCCCGCGATACCAATTGAAGTTCGAGCAGATTTATTTGTCTAAACCCACGCATTGGGAAAAGGACGGTGCTCCGACCCCGATGATGCCGAATGAGGCACGACTCAGGAACTTAACGTATTCCGCTCCTTTGTATGTCGACATCACCAAAACTGTCATTAAAGAGGGTGATGATCCTCAAGAAACGCAGCATCAGAAGACTTTCATCGGGAAAATTCCGATAATGCTCCGCTCGACGTACTGTCTGCTGTCGGGTCTCACAGATCGTGACTTAACTGAACTTAATGAGTGTCCATTGGATCCCGGAGGGTACTTTATCATTAACGGTTCGGAGAAAGTACTGATCGCGCAGGAGAAAATGGCCACGAATACAGTGTATGTATTTCAATTGAAAGACTCGAAATTTGTATATAAAGCCGAGTGTCGGTCGTGCATCGAACACTCGTCACGTCCCACATCCACAATGTGGGTCAATATGTTATCGCGCGGGTCACAGGGGAATAAAAAGACTACGATTGGACAACGAATTATGGCGATTATACCCTATATTAAAGCGGAAATCCCCATTATGATCGTGTTCCGCGCATTGGGGTTTGTCGCTGATCGTGACATTCTCGAACATATCATTTACGATTTCGATGATCCCGAAATGATGGAAATGGTAAAACCGTCATTAGATGAGGCGTTTGTTGTTCAGGAACAAAACGTGGCGCTGAATTTCATTGGCACGAGAGGCGCACGTCCGGGGGTTACGAAAGAGAAACGTATTAAATATGCCAAAGAAATTCTGCAGAAGGAAATGCTTCCGCATGTCGGTGTGAGTGACTTCTGCGAGACTAAAAAAGCTTATTATTTGGGTTATATGGTGCATCGTCTATTGTTGGCCGCACTCGGGAGGCGCGAACTCGATGATAGGGATCATTACGGGAATAAACGACTCGATTTGGCAGGACCATTGTTGGCGTACCTCTTTAGAGGTCTCTTCAGGAATCTGACAAAAGAGGTCCGAATGTACGCACAGAAATTCATAGATAGGGGTAAAGACTTTCAACTCGAATTGGCAATTAAGACTCGTATCATAACCGACGGATTAAAGTATTCACTCGCCACTGGCAATTGGGGTGACCAAAAGAAGGCACATCAGGCGCGGGCAGGGGTTTCACAGGTATTGAATAGGCTCACATATGCCTCTACATTATCGCATTTGAGACGTGTCAATTCCCCAATTGGAAGGGACGGAAAATTGGCAAAACCCCGACAATTGCATAATACACTTTGGGGAATGATATGTCCGGCAGAAACGCCCGAAGGTCATGCTGTTGGACTCGTCAAGAATTTAGCTCTAATGGCGTATATTTCTGTCGGATCTCAGCCCTCACCGATTCTCGAATTTTTAGAGGAATGGAGTATGGAAAATCTCGAAGAAATCGCACCTTCGGCCATATCTGAGGCCACCAAAATATTTGTCAACGGATGTTGGGTCGGGATTCATCGCGAACCCGATTTGTTAATGAACACTTTGCGCAAACTCCGCCGTCAGATGGACATTATCGTGTCAGAAGTGTCGATGGTTCGCGACATCAGAGATCGCGAAATCCGCATATACACAGACGCCGGTCGCATCTGTCGACCGTTGTTAATCGTTGAGAATCAAAAACTTCTCTTAAAGAAACGTCACATCGAAATGCTTAAAGAAAGAGAGTATAACAGTTACAGTTGGCATGACTTAGTGGGCAGTGGTGTCGTAGAGTACATCGATACTTTAGAAGAGGAAACGGTGATGATTGCGATGACACCCGACGATTTACAGGACAGTGAAATCGCGTATTGCACCACATATACACATTGCGAAATTCACCCGTCGATGATATTAGGCGTATGCGCGTCGATTATTCCATTTCCCGATCATAATCAATCACCACGTAACACATATCAATCAGCTATGGGAAAACAGGCGATGGGCGTTTATATCACTAATTTCCATGTCCGAATGGACACATTGGCTCATGTCCTTTACTATCCTCAGAAACCTTTGGTCACCACAAGATCTATGGAATACTTGCGTTTCAGAGAATTACCCGCGGGTATTAATTCCATTGTCGCTATAATGTCATACACAGGGTATAATCAGGAGGACTCTATCATTATGAACGGTTCGTCCATTGACCGCGGGTTTTTCAGATCCGTATTTTATCGGTCATATAAAGATTCGGAGTGCAAAAGACTCGGAGATCAGGAGGAACAATTCGAAAAGCCAACACGTGACACGTGCCAAGGAATGCGAAATGCTATTTATGATAAATTAGAAGATGACGGTATCATCGCTCCGGGGACACGTGTTTCGGGTGACGATGTGATAATAGGCAAAACGGTGATGCTCCCTGAGAATGAAGATGAACTCGAAGGGTCGAGTAAAAGATTTTCGAAGCGCGACGCGAGTACGTTCTTAAGGAACAGCGAAACGGGTATTGTCGATCAGGTTATGATCACCGTTAATCACGACGGATACAAATTTTGCAAAATCCGTGTCCGTTCTGTTCGCATCCCTCAAATTGGCGATAAATTTGCGTCGCGTCACGGACAAAAGGGGACGTGTGGAATAACGTATCGGTAATTATTCAATTTATGTGCAAAAATATGCAGTGATTAATTAGTGTAATTTTCTTGTATTAGTCAAGAGGATATGCCTTTTACGTGTGAGGGCATAACTCCCGATATAATTATTAATCCTCACGCCATTCCATCGCGTATGACCATTGGTCATTTAATCGAATGTCTTCAGGGAAAAGTATCTGCAAATAAAGGGGAAATCGGTGATGCGACGCCGTTCAATGATACTGTTAATGTGCAAAGAATTTCGGACATTCTTAAAGTATATGTCATCATTGTAATTCTATTTAATAAATATTTTAATTGTTTTTATAGGAATATAATTATCAACAGCGTGGTTATGAAGTTATGTATAATGCTCATACCGGGAGAAAAGTGAATGCCCAAATATTTATCGGTCCGACATATTACCAAAGATTGAAGCATATGGTGGACGACAAAATCCATTCACGAGCACGTGGTCCCGTGCAGATACTCGTGCGTCAGCCCATGGAGGGACGTGCGCGTGACGGGGGTCTGCGGTTCGGTGAAATGGAACGTGATTGTCAAATTACACACGGAGCGGCACAGTTCTTAAGGGAACGACTCTTTGAGGTGTCAGATCCGTATCGTGTTCACGTGTGTAATTTGTGTGGTCTCATATGTATCGCCAATTTAAGGAACAATACGTTTGAATGTAAAGGGTGTCGTAATAAAACACAAATATCTCAGGTGCGGGTACCGTATGCGTGTAAATTATTATTTCAGGAATTAATGTCAATGTCAATCGCACCGCGAATAGTCGTTAATCAATAAATACAGAGTGTTTTTTAATAAACGACACCCAATATTTGTGTATGTTATATGAATGGATAATTTTTTCCTGCGAATTTTGTATATAATTGTCCATTCACAAAATATTTACACTTAATTATTGAAAAACATTTGTAATTCGTCATTAAAATTCGATGGTATCATATTTATGGTTCGAAATTTTCACAGAATTCATTCATTTTTAAACGTAATATTTTTTAGAAATTAAACTGAAATGTTTATTTTTGTTTTAATTAAAAATTAAATTAAAAGTTAATTAATTTTGCATTTACAATTATTCCCTTAATCATTAATAATTTTGTTGTTTTCACTTGTAATTTGCATTTCATGATAAAACAAGTGCCGTGCGATAAAATTATAAACAATTAATTTTGTTTGTAAATAATCGAGATAATGACCCTTATTAATTACCAGAGTCAAGAATTTTCGGGACTAAGAACTTACTGCATTTCTTTTAGTGCGACGGACTCACGTGACATTCTAAATATATTGATGGAGCCATGTTTAGATGACGTGACCGTCTTACTAAAAGAAATCCAGTAAATTCGGAGGGAAATGGGATTTAAAATTGTTCGATTCGGGACTTTTTCACAACTTAAAACTAATTTTATGCATATTTATAAATCATAAATAATTTTTAAAATATGTACCGGGTCATCATTATAAAACTCTAGCACTCGCCGCATCAAAACATCAAAATTTATGGGTTAATGTTTACATATGTTTAAAATGTTCAATAATACACTCAAACCTCACCTTTTTTGACACGATT
>LBFL01018107.1:0-10122 GCA_000988845.1 Hypochthonius rufulus
CAAAACGATGTTTAAGATATAAAAATTCGGGGTCATCAATTGAATATCTAAAATAATAATATATTTTTTACTATGTTCAAATATTACAATATATTACCATACCTTTTACGGAATACAGTAGAAGCGCTTACGTTAAGAACAGTGAGAAATGTGTATATCATAGGATCAAATGGGTTATTAAAACCCTCACTTTTCTTTATTATTTTAATTGTTTCGTCAACGGAATCACTAATTAAATATGTGAGTTTATCACTTATGAAATATTTCCTAAAATTAATTCACATTTATCTAAATTTAATAATTTTTATGCTATTGATACCGCAGTATACGGCATATACTGTTATTACCTCACAACAGAATGTGCGGCGCGTCTGAGACATTCCCATGCAGAGCTATAATTCGAAAATGATACATCAATATCTTCATTTTGTACGATCAGATCCCGAATAATGATTTCCCGAAAATTCAGTACTTTTAAAGGCTTCTTTTAGTAACTCAAAATTCTCTACAAACACATAAGGATTTGTCCCGAACCAAAATGTGTACACCGAACCGTACTTTTTATGTAAATTTGCAAATGTCACAAATATATTAGATTTTGTTCCCCGTAATACTATTAAATTAATATCGATTAAAGGATTTTACATTAATTTACAATACTTTACGCAACAAATTTCCAAATATTGGTATTGGAAACGGTCATTTTGGAAATTTTCAAATTTTTCGATATAAATTAATCAAATAAAATGCAATTAAAGCAATTGACACACTAATAACTCCATTAAAACAAAACATATTTGAGAATGAAAACATTTTCAATTTTGAAAAAAAAATAAATCATAAATAATTTCATGGTCATGGCCAAAAGGTTTTTGACTATTATTATCTTATGTAATCGACTATTTTTGTTGGGGTGACATTTCTGAAAACATAAAATCTAATTATAGTTCAACTCCATGTATACGCAAATGGAAAGTATTTTCACATTTTTTTGCTTTTAATGATTTTAATTTTTCAAAACACCATACATTTTACCATTTGTAAAGGTAAATCAATTACAACACTCGTCGGACATTCCATAACAATTTTTATAATCTTAGGAATAAATTTGAAATTTGATAAAATTTGCTAATTACAAATACTAATAATTACATAAGTACTTTACTTAATAATATATATATTTTTATAATTATTATATATTCGCGTATTTAGCATCGAGGAAAATATATACAATTTAATTCATTTCAATTAAATTGTCTGAATTGTCAAATGTCAATTGTAATTTTAATTAAAATTAACGATAAACAAAATAACTCCATTTGATTGAACATGTTGTGTTACAATAATTGCACGATCATAAAATGTATGGGAATACTCAACACAAATATGATTTATATGACAATAGCATTAACATTTTTTTAAATTTATTAAAGTCATGATCTTATATTTTATAAATAACGAAATAGTGTCAGTTTAAGTTACAGAAGTAATTTACGATTACGATAATTTTTGTTATGGGAGTTTAATTTTTCTAAATACACATAAACATTCTTAACTTGAACATATATGCGGTCCAAAATTTTTATTCAAGATAAGGTTTTCAAGTTATAGAAGTTCTTAATAATGTAAATCAATAGGATCTCAAGAATCTATTCAAGTTATGAAGGTTTAAGTGTACACAAAAACCATTATCAGCTTTTTGTTCTTTAAAATATTTCATATTTGGTTTAAGCTCGTTAATGAACGACAGAAAAATTTATTAAAAATAAATGCATAAATAATTTTTGAAAATATAAAAACGGATTAAATTTTCGAGAAATTAAAATAATTCCGATCCTATTCAATGAAAACACTTTAAAGAGAATTAATAAATTAAGGAATTTATACGTCGAATAAAAAACCAATTAATATTTATATTTCGCTTTCAACAAATTTTTATATGAAAGTGAGTTTTTAGCAGAGTGAACACACTGTACTGTCAAAATAACATAACTAAAAAATGGATTGAATTAAATGGTTTATTTCAATTCAATTTCAAATATTGTTTTTGGTTTTTCTACGATCGATTGATGCTAATAAAGTGCTAATAATTTACTTCATAAGTAAGTGATAGACCATTGACGCCTCTCAATATTCAAATGCATTGTGAAGTATGAATACAGTTATACTGTGCATTGCAACGAAAGTACTAATTAATGTAAGAATTAAATTATCTTTGGAAAGTGACATTAATTTAATATTGAGTTAGAATTGGTCTGTTATATTAACTCAGTATGAATCAACGTTTTGTAAATTTTTAAAATTTAACTCAATTCGAATGGCAAAAAACATGATTCGAAAGCCGTACACAGTAAAAGGCGTTCATCCACTTGTTAATGGCGTTATAACGATTTGCACTTTAAGTGTATCATTATCCGCCCCCACGAGATAAGGTGATTTTGTGCTGTTATTGCTGTTGATATTACAATTACTAACACTATTGACATTGTTTTTGTTTTCATTGAGATCATCATACGGAATGAGATCATCGATATTCAGTAATTTCTCAATTTTAGTAAAAGAAAATTCTTTTTGTATAACTGTATTAACATACTCAATACCGTCAGATTTGCCGGAGATGAGTATCCCTATGAGAACCTTTTTTCGCGGCATTTTTCTTACCGGTGATAGGGAAAGCCGAACAGTTTTGCAGACCCATTCGGGCACTTCGAGTGTCCCCTCCCAACGAATGCAATAGGATTTCTTAAACCAAACTCCTTTGGGATACACATCCATAACCCATTCAAACATATCGTGAGCGGAATCCGTATGACCGTTGTGCTGCTCTTTCCATTCCCATTGGGCTAATGATGATGGAGTATTAAATACCAATGTTCGGACACCGTAAATCGGAAGATGACGAAAGTTCTCAATGACTAGAGATGAGCTCCAAATTTCTGTCGTATATAATCGTGGAATAAATGATAATTGAGATTTCAATTGGGGTTGTGACTGATTATGATGATATTTCATCGCAATAGACATTTGTTCATGAAAAAAGTCCTTATATCTGCCGCCGGTGACAACCGGAGTGACATACATATCTGCCAATTGATTCGGCGACATCATCGGGAATCGTATGTATGACAATACGAGTACGACCATCGAATCATAGAATTCATCACCCAATACTTTAATCTTTTCCTCTTGAGCCTCGAGCCATTTCGATGTGATTTGGAACAGAGTGAACTCATCGGTCACCACTAAATCTGATTTCCTTAAAAATGTTATGAGAATATCACTCTCGAGATTATAGAAATCATTCATTTTGGCGACGGATTCAAAATTCCACGCCACAAAATTGATACACGAATTAGTGACCGCATCGTGACCACAGTTGAGGGTGTACTGAAGCCAACTGACCAATTGACTGTGTTTCGTCGCAGAGACTATATGCTGATTCATGTATTCAACACATAACGTTAATAAATCTCTAATATTATATTTATCGGCTAAAGCCACGAGTGGAAGAACTAAGTTATGATTTATATGAATGATACCGGTGTAAAGATATTTCAAAAATTCGGGAAATACTTTGGCACACGCATCTTCCTCCTGAAGTACGATTATCTTTTCCTGTGACTCCGTCCAATTCGGGTTCATCAGCATCACTTGAAACACATCGGATGATGCACAAAGTATGAGTCGATGAGCAGCGTATTGTTTCCCTTTAACTTCAATTATGATATCACTTAACAATCGTTCAGCATAAAGATTTGCGATTTTCTCCAAAAGTTTCGCTGAATTATCGATTTGCTGCTGATGTTCATTATCACAATTCGTATGATTACCCTTCGTTTGGGAATTGTCCGAAGACGATGACTGTGGCTGTGGATTAGGATTTGAATGGTGCGACATCATCGTTATTAACTATAATAATCAAAATGAATTTCTCTTTTTATAACATTTCACAGCATAAATATTTTTAAACAGATATAGGATTTTATGGTTATTATTATAATAAATTAATGTAACGATGATTTGCTTTTGTCACTGATCCATGACATCGATAATCGTAATTTAGAGAAACGTGAAATTTTAATGTCACATCACGAATATTATAATTAATTAATTAATTAATTTTCTAAACATAGTATAACGAACCTTAAGTAATCAATTAAATATTGAAAAACACATAAACCTCTCTATCGTAAACATATGTATAAAATATTTTACGATCAAAACTTTCAGTTAGTAGAGAAGTTTACGCTACAGAGGTTCATATAGAGTTCTACGGTTTATATGGTTCTGGTCGAAAGATCTGTTTACGTTATTGAAATTATTTATGTTAGAAGAGCCTACATTAGAGAGATTTAAGTGTAGTAACATGAGATGCGATTATGTTAAATAATGATATATCCAAATATTAATTATTAATTAGAATTTCATAATTTTAATATAAATCATGAATGGAAATAAAGGAATTTACCTAATGTTTGCGATGATAATGCAAAAATGAAAATAAATGTCACAATTAATATGTAATTTAAGTATATTTACGTTAACATAAACTCATTAAATCGTTAATTCTTTAATTATCAACGATATTTTCCATTAGAAACACTCCAATTACAAATGTCAATCGATTTATAATGTAAATCTATTAATATACTGAATGAATAAGTTTCATTAAATGCCAAAATAAACATCTTTAATATCACTAAACTTTAATATCATGTTTCACATGAATTTCTCTTTAACAGTGAAATCTGATATTATAATACACACATATATAAACATTCATATTTTATTAATGAATGAATATTAAATAAGAAAAAACACATTAAATGTTATGTAAATTTTACATTAAAGTTTTTATTACATAATATTATGCATGAAAAAAATAATAAATTTCCTGTAAAATTTCTCTGCTGACGTCTCTCATATTATTCATTTTTCTATTGTTTTTTATTACAATAAAATCATATCCTTAATATGAAACATTTTAATATAATGTTAATGTACATATTCTTATGTTTTTTCGATAAATCATATGAAAATAATTTTTTAAAATTTACTTTTATTTTAAGAGTAATCACTTTATAAAGTGACATTCGTGTGGAGAATTCATTACATTCGAATGACTCAATCAAAACATATGTGATTATATATGTGATTACATATGTATGCGCATACATATGTAATCACATCAATAATATTATAATTTATTTAAAATATAGACTCAAATTGCAAAATTCTCTCTAAAATAACGTAAATTCGTTTATTACATTTATGATTATTTCATTTGCATTTTTATGACATTTCACTTAAATTATAGAAATTACGAGAGAAATAAATATAAAAACATGAAATTAGACAAAAATGGCATAATCATTAACATACCGTTTAAATTCGATGGAAATTATTAATATTTAATTAATGACATTTAAATTATAAACAATTAAATTATAATATAAATTATAATTCACTAAAACAATCATATTGAGAATGAAAATATCGTTATCATCGATGATCGTTTCTATGACAACGAAAGACAATTGTTTATCCTCACATCATTTACATAAGTTATGGGGTGTTTCCATTAAATGCTAATAGAGAATGAAATTTACGGATAATAATGTTTAAGTTTTAAGATTAATTATCTCATTTTACAAATAAATTTAAAAAATAACATAAAAATACGCGATTTTTCAATTCTTAATTTTAAAAATAAAATTTAAATAATAAATAAAATGAATATTTAAAGTAAACTCAAAACCTAAATAATTAAACCCGAAATGAATTCTCTAAATTCTTTTGATGATATTTCAATGAATCATAGACTATGATCATACGCATTATGGAAAATAAACATTAAATATAATAATGTTATTGTTTATTGAATCTCTATTCAATTGACATTTATTAATATAATAATATAATTATCGAAAACATATCATTTCATAAAAATATAAACATAAATATTTGAACAAAAAACGGTGCAAAAATGTGCGGAATTTTTGTTTGTATCACAAATGATACGAATGACCTGCAAAAGGTGAATACACGTTTAAAGCGCGAAATTTGAATTAATATTTTATTTGAATCGTTACGATTACAGTTATCATCCAATGATTATCTCCGCGACTTTCTCCATCGGAGGGGTCCCGATTCTTATGGCAAAAAATGCATTACAATTGAAACATCCGAAAAAAATAATATTCACATTACATTAATGAGTTCGGCACTTCAATTGCGGGGCGAAACTCTCAGTGAACAGCCATTGTCCGACTCTTTGTGTAATGTCCTGCAATGGAATGGTCAGATCTTTGGTGGTGATATCGAAGTACCACAATGCGATTCCGACACTCACATTCTCTTAAAGCGATTATCTCAATCCTCTAATGATGAGGATCTTTTATCAGTTATTTCATTAATTCGCGGTCCGTTCGCATTCACCTATTGGAATGACGATTCAAAATGTCTATGGTTTGGCAGAGATATCTTCGGACGGCGCAGTTTGTGTTGGAATAGGAATGAGAGAAATGATCACATTTTAATCTCATCATTTGCTTTTGATTCTCAATTTATTAATGGTCATTCAATTGAATGGAGTGAAGTGCCTGCGGACGGCGTTTATTGTCTCAGTTTAACACAATCGACGGTCAATTTTGAGGATCATTTAAAGCACTACGAATGGAATAAAAGTATTTCGGGTCTTTCGTTAAATACACATTCGAACCTCACTTTAGCATCGCCAATTACTGTTCCATTGAATAAGGATATACCCACAGATGAAGACTTAAATAACGACATTCCCAATCACGTGATTAATGACTTCATTGATGTGTTAAGGAATTCCGTACGGAAACGGTGCCTCAACCATCAAAATCAATGCAAAGATTGTTTCGTACAATTCAATGGTGAAATGATTGCGGATGATGCACTATCCACAGACAGTGGCGATATTTGCGTGACTAAAAAAGTCAATCACGATGATCACGAATGTACTCACGCATCCACAGCCATACTATTTTCGGGGGGAATCGATTCCACTGTAATTGCACTTCTCGCTGATGAATGTATTGATCAATCACTACCGATTGACTTATTGAATGTGGCATTTGACAATGATGCACCCGATCGTGAAACGGGACTTAACGCGTGGAATGAGCTCCGAAATTTGCGTCCGAATCGCATATGGAATCTCGTGACCATACATGTCAGTCGAGAAGAGTTACAAACGACACGCGACAAACATGTTAAGCATCTCGTGAGACCATCGGTTACGGTGCTCGATGATAGCATAGGATGTGCAATTTGGTTTGCATCACAAGGAAAGGGGTTACTCCTTAATGAGTGTCTTGAGGCATCTCTTTATTCCACACCCGCGAGAGTTGTGTTACTGGGGATGGGTGCAGATGAACAACTCGCGGGTTATTCACGACACAGACGTATATTTGATATGCACGGTTGGGGCGGGTTAATTAAGGAATTGGCCATGGAAATTGACCGATTATCATCGCGTAATTTGGGTCGTGATGATCGTGTGGTGAGTGATCACGGACGTGAGCCGCGGTATCCATTCCTTGATGAGGATGTCGTGAATTTCTTAAACGGACTCCCGATTTGGCATAAATGTAACCTTACATTGGATCGTAGCGCCGGAGAAAAACTTATTTTGCGTATCGTCGCACAGAGATTGGGATTGTGTCAAACGGCAAATCACTTGAAGAGGGCGATTCAATTCGGTTCGCGCATCGCAAAAATTGAAGAATCTAAAGAAAAAGGTGCCGATTTATGTTCACGACTCGCATCTTAAGCTTACATTTTGATATATTTTTTATTTAATTATGTATTTTTTAAAAGTTATTTACTTAATTATAATAGATTTTAGTGGTATTAAACTATATTTTAGTTCTAAAATAACCATTTTTAGTAAAATTTAATAAAAAAAATTTTAATTAAAAATGATATCACATATCACAATAATTTTTTAGTGAAAAATCGAATATAAAATAACGGATCAATCAATAGCCCTCTACAGAGTAAGACGTCTCTTTAATGGTTAGAAAATCGTTCCGCATCAAAACAGATCAAAATTTTTGTTTACTGTAAAATATTTATAATTTTATAATGCACTAATTGTTTAAAAATTATTTATTTATTATTTTTGACTTATGAGGTCCCACGAGTTCCAAGAAATTGTGGGTAAACAAATAACTTATCTTCCGCCAATGAGAATGCAGGGAATTGACTTATCACAAATTCCTTAAATGTTTTACTTTTTTATTGTTTATATTTAACGAAAGTTCAGTAAAAGACGTCGAAACAGACGCATCTATTTGTGGATTTTTAATTTGTGTAATTTATTTTATTATTCCAAATATGGGATTTTCAATTGAACATCGTGTTTTTATAGTGTGACAATATATGATTATGGCCGTTTCCATTCATTTTAATGACAACAAAACTCATATATAATTTGATTGAACAGTGTCAATAGGAATTTGTAAAGAAATTTCAAATCGAACCGCCTTCGAGTGTCACAATAAAGGATTATGTATCAAAATTTGAAGAATCGGGAAACATACACAACAGAGAGCGTAAACGTTCGTGTTCAGTTCTCACCGAACAAAATATCGAGAAAATTAAAGAAACCGTTACCCAAAATCCAAGGACATCAGTTAGACGATTGAGCGGACAGTGGACATTTTTCTCTGATTACGCCTGTTTCATTTATCAGGATACATGAACAGGCAAAATACGCGCGAATGGCCCCATCAAAACCGAATTCATTTATCGAATGTCCATTGCATTTAGAAAAAATCGGCGTATGGTGTGGAATGTCAGCACATCGCATAATGGTCCAATATTTTTCGACAGTGCCATTAATTCTATAAAGTATATTGAAATTCTAAATGAATTCTACAGCGTGTTCCATTTATCTCCAAAAAAATTACACATAATGAATTAAAACAGCACATTATATAGTATTTAAAGTAAATGTTGAAAACGTTTTCCATCGGCCATTAAACACATTTCAGCTCTCCGTTTCATATTTCTAAAGACGCGTGATAATGTTTCTTGAGGAATGCTTTAAATTTCGGTAGTAATTAAAGTTTCCAATTCGCAAATTGTTTGAGGATTATCTTTATAAACAAATTCTTTTCCATGTCCCCATAGATAATAATCTAAAGGTGTTAAATCAAGTGAACGGGAGGATACTAAATTATTCTATTGTTTAAATATTTTTCCAAATGTGATGGTCCATTTTGAAATGTGAGGACGGGCATTATCCTAAAAAACAAAAATATTAAATTATTTAAAAACGTTTAAATAACTGTTGAAAAAACCAAACACGTTCTTCAAAAGTTAGTTTTCTGTAAAATTCGTTTATGATTATATGAAATTCTATTGTGCTATACTAACGCATAGTGGCGCTGTATTGGTTCATTATGTGTATTTTTGGAGATAAACGGAACACGATGTATTCACAATTAACCCCTGAAGAACGAAAAGTTAATTTCCAACAGGTAATGGTGTTATTTAAATGATCATTATTTAATTTTTAACTTTAGGATAATGCACCCCCACACAAATCACACAAATCACAAATGAGCATTTGCATGAGCTGTTTGAAAATAGAATTGTTATTGCATACCCCCCGCGTTCACCTCATTTGATACCATTAGATTATTTTCTATGGGGACATGTGAAAAATGCAGTTTATAGAGAAAATCCTCAAACAATTAGTGAACTCAAAGTGCTAATAGAAAATTCAATTCGCAGCGTTTTTCAAGAAACAGTCACGGGTTTTTCAAAACATGAAACGGACAATTGAATTGTCCATAGAAATGAAAGAACATTTTGAACATATTTTACATTAAACAAAAAATTTTGATTCGTTTTGATGCGGAACAATTTGCTAACCATTAAAGAGATAAATGTGTCACTCTGTATTTTAATTTGATACTGAATTTGTAATATTATTTCGACATTATAATTCATTACCGGTCATTCAAAGAAAATTGACTTTGTGTGGGATTTGATTAAAATATATTTTTTAGAATAAATGTATACATATACAATGTAAACATATACTGTGTTTTTCAAAACGATTGATTTCCTCGTAATAAGTAA
>LBFL01018169.1:0-34564 GCA_000988845.1 Hypochthonius rufulus
TTTCTTTTTATACCGTTAAACATGTTAATTCAGTTATTTATTTAATGATTATTTATTAATTATGAAAACTCCCGTTACCATTACGTACAAAATTAAGTGATTAAATTTGACGCGATTAATATTAGTAATAAATTATTTAATTTATTATAATAATATACAAACACATTTAATTGTAAATATAAAATCAAATCAGAGATTCACATATAAATTAAATTTATGATAATTTGAAAATACATTAATTATAGAATATAAAATTACAAATTATATAAAAATTTAATAAATGTACAAAAATCGTAAATTAATAAATAATTTCATAATGTAAATTGCAATGACACACCCCTGAGGTCATCGACAATACTATTGTTATAATCCTAATCCTAATCGTCTTCATCAGAATCAGAATCATGACTGCGATTTTTATCCTTACGGCGACGTTTACCTTTGGCATTGCCTCTGCCTTTACCATAATGATAATCACTTTCATCAGAATTTGCATGACTTTCATCACTCTTATCTGCAATCGCCCCGATCGGTTCGATATCAGTCCCCATCATTTGATTAATCATATTAATAGCGACATTCACGAGTGTAATTTCAAAGTTTAGTTTAGTTTTAATAATGGAAACATCAAAACCAATTTTATCACTGATGAGACCCAATTTTAGATTCAGTATACTAATGATGGCCTGAATAATGCTCTGCAAAGGATTGCCAATTGCAGGTCCCCCCGTACCACACGATGGACACGGGTTTTTAACTTTGGGATGATCCGAATTATTCTCATAACTGTCATCGAAGCTTTTATCGTCACTTTTGTCATCACTTTTGTCATCACTTTTATCATCATATCCATTTTTATGACCTCTGATTATGTCGCTAATGTCCTCATCACTATAATCTTTGATCCCCCCTTTAATTGGTCGATCATTTGAAGCAATACCGTTTGCATTAACACAAACGACACTTCCATCGGCTTCATTAACATTCGTAATGTGACCATCGATTACAATAATTATATCAGCGACGATATTTATGATTTTTCCGGTACTATCTTTGAACACCGCAATACTTCCGGGAGGACATGTGAGACCTATGGTTGTTTAGTTAAGCAAAGGTTTAGGTAAAGTTTTAGTTAAATATTTTAGTTTTTATTAAAATAAAGTATAATTGTAATTTGAATTTCGATGTTCATATATGTGTCCTAAAGAATTTTCCGATAGAAAATTATAATTCGGATGTTAAATTTATATTAATTTAACTGTCATTAATGACCAATGTTTATAATACATTTATACTATATGTTTATAATACATAATTGTAGCATAATTACCCGAATCGCGAACATTCGAACCCTTAACTTTAGATTTTTTCACAATTTCAAAACTCTCATCACTGTCACTCTCATTACCATCATCTCTTATATCACTAATAATGACATTAAATAAACAAATTATTAAGATTAATGATATTTTGTTAAGCATCACGTTCATTATGAACTATTTTAACATCAAAAGGATTATGCTAAAAATTATCATATACTATGAGAGTGATTCAGTTTAAACGGAGATATGATATGACTATTAATGGGAACATTTAGTGATTTATTGATATCTCTTATATTTGAGGGTACTTAATTCATGTTTAATTTAAATAAACATGTCAAATATAAAAGTTTAATGAACTCAAATGTTTTTGCGATTTTTAAAATTCAATTCCCAATTAATTAATTATGCAAAAATGTATATGATAATTAATTTAATATTTTATTAATCTTTATGATCATAATAAGAATCGTCTCCGTTAATAAATTTAAAAATTGTTAAATTTAATTAATTTTCAATATGAATATTTAGATATATAATAATGCATAACACTTATGCATGCATTTGTATGCAAAGTGTTCACTTCCGGTTGTAATTGAATTGTATTAAACTAATTTTTAAATAATAAAGAATCATTTATGTTAATATAATTCAAAACCACTATAAAATGATGACTGAACACTCCACTTCCTGACGAAAAATGAACTCTCTGTATAATTAAATTGCTAATTTCAATAATCATACTTTAAATAAATTCCAAAGTTTAAAGGATATTATTGTTTAACCGATATTTTTATTAATAATAGTTTTGGGTTCAAATAAATGTGAATAAAATTACATTATAATGACGTATTTGCAATGATTAAGTGTAAATGTACATTTAAAGGCCTCAAAAATAGCATATCAAAAGATTTGCAAAAGTGATGCGAGAGAATGACAATTTAAGGGCAGAGTATAAAACGTTTAACTATAATTTAAAATAACATAATTAACCACAAAATTATATATTCGAATAGTAAAATAATTAAGAAACAATTTTTACCGTTGCGACGTGCACTTTAACCATATTTGGGAAAAATACAGAAAACTATTTACACATAAACCTCTATAAAATAAACATATTTCAGTTAACAAATTGTGTTGATACAATATAGAGGTTTACATTATAAACTTTTATGATTAAAGCAGAAATTTTATGTCATACGTGTTTACATTATAGAGGTTCATGTACAATTGTTTTTGCATTTATTAACAAATAATTGTGAGATAAATAAATGATATTAAAAGGAAACGAAAAATATTAAAAATTTGTGAAGTGAATTAAGTATAAATTAAGAAATTAAAGCATTAAATTAATAATAATTACGATTGTCATTTATAAAAATTTGTTCATTGCGCTGATGATATTGGGATTTGCTGATGATGATAAGAATTTTGTATATTCGAAGACGAAGAAACGGCCATCGGTGGCGGCGGTGGGAAATTGTTCTGATAATTGCGCCGTAATTTCAATTTAACAGCGGGTCCGCTCTGACTTATGGCAGTGACCGCATCGGCATGCGTCAGTCCGGCCGTTGAATAACCATTTATTTCAATTATTTCATCACCAACAGACAGAAGGGAAAATGCGGGACCATCGGGTGCTATACGAAGGATAAACAATGGCATTCCGTTGAACTCAGCACCGCCCCGAATAGAAAAGCCGAACCCTTTGAGTCCACGAATCAATTCAACGGTGTAACAATCGGCGGGGATTATGCGGAGATGAAGAGTTGAGCCTAATTAATTACAATTGCAATTAATCATTCGATTAAATCATAATCACTCAATTACCTGATTCTTTAATCATATTAACAATTTCGGGATGTGTTAAATGAGTGATGTCCTGACCATTAACGGCAATAATGCGATCACGTATATGAAGGCGTTGACATCGCTGTGCCGGAGAGCCGTCAATGATCCGTCCAATCAAAGCGCACGCTCCGCATGAGATTATCACAAAACCGAATCCCTCTCCGTGTTCGCGATGCAGTGTCACATCATATGCGTCCGAATCGCGTCTCCGGCGGACTAAAATGGATACTGATGGACCCGTTTGAGACATGAGATGCACAACTTCCTGATGTGACGCGCCCATTACATTACGATCATTAATCGATATAATTTCATCGCCCGCTTTTAATACCCCATCGCGATGTGCGACACCACCGATCACAATTGAACCTATGGCCACATTACGGCCCTCTTCGGCACCACCGACGATGCGAAAGCCGAAACCGGACTCCGATCGCATCAGTGATGCACGATAATACTCGAAATCGTCATCTCCCGTTGCGGTGGATAATGACGATGGCATATCAGAGGTAATTATTGAAGGATGATCCATCGGATCAGTTAAAGGTACAGATAATGGCATTGATGATGGGTGATTCTGAAGGAGCGGTGCGGACTGAGACTAGACATAGACATTCATTATAATATAGAAAAAAATTATGAGTGTAAATACCTTAAATGTTTGATGAGAATAAACATTATGATTAACTGAGGGCATTTCTTGATTATGTCCCATCCCATGACCATCGGCAACGGACGATTGAGTCCAATCGAAATCGCGGCGCATCATCTCGGCATTCGGCGTTTTGCAATTCCTCTGCGGTGGTGACGCGATTGAGTCTTTATCCCAATTGTTGTATGCCGATTCGAGAGTCATCGGAGTTTTGGAACGGAATCTTTTCTTTCGTTTCACCATAAGTACAGAGGATTCATCAATTTGACACTGTTTCAACGCATCGACGACCTCCATATGTGTCATCGAAGATAAGTCACGACCGTTAAGTGACATGAGTATGTCTCCCTGTTTTAGGGCACCGCAACGATCGATATCCAATATTTTCTTTACCTGAACATTGACACAATTATCACTGTCATTATCTTCACGTTAATTACCTTTTGTCCCGCGTGAGCATCACTTATCGTGAACCCAAATCCCTGCGCACCTTTCATTAGGTTCACAGTCAAAAAGTCCACGTCTTCTTCAGCTAAATCTGCCGGTAATTGAAATCCCCGCGCAAATGTCAATTTAATGCGATCACCGACTGAAAATGTTGCGAATAATCGTGCGATATCTGAATGTTGCAGACCCGCAACAGACACACCGGATACAGATACGAGAACATCACCCGATTGTATGACACCCGAAGAGTGTGCAGGACTATTGGGGATGATGCTTTTCACTACGACAAGACCTTTGTCCACTTCAATGAGGGTAAAGCCAAAACCGGACGATCCTTTCACGAGTTCCGTCTCATACGGCCTTTCGTATTGAGTCCGTTTATTGATATGATCGATATAATACACCCCTAAAAGTAATGCATTACAATATCATAATGATAATCACAATTATATAACAGACCATAATGAGCATCACTGATCCGCTCCCATCCGTGGGGCAATGATGATGCATCAATAGCTGCGATGTTCGACCGGTTCCGTCGCCTCTTAAGTGCCATCGAAGACCCGATACTTCCGGTGGACATAATACTCTGTTCATAATTTGGCAGTAAATTATTTGTATTATTACTTTGACCATTGTCGGTCCCCAATGGGCTCATCGGAGTGCCCGACAATGGCAATGGTGTTCCATAGAAATGTCCCGTATATGCACCCGACTCAAGCAGAACCCCGGAACGGTCCATTTCCATGAATTGGTCACGTGTCACAAACTTATAATCGACACCATCGATTTCACCGGAACGCGGCGGTCGCGTCGTGCAGGGAATTGTCCGTATATACACATTGTCTCTGATGGTCGCCTGAAGGTCGTGGTCGATCGATCCTCTCACGAATCTCCGTGATAAATACTCACGCAGTTCCACGGGGAGTCCGTATGCGCCCGTCGCTGACACCGCGCGAAGATCGTGAAACTCGCGTGAGTTAATCAATTCACAGACATCCCCACGCGTGAGTCCCGCGACTTTATAACCGTCCAATTCCAATATTATATCACCGGTGTCAATGAAATACGCCATTTGACCATAGTCAGAACCGCCAGCGATTGACCAATCACTTAACGTGACCGATTCGAGTAAGTAAATGGCATCAGACCAGTGACCCATGCTATTATGACCATTGTTGTAATTTGCATAATAATTGCCATTAAATGTTGAATAATATGGCGACGGTAATTGATTAGGCATTTGATCATGACTCTGACGATCATCATTTTGAGCTGCACTGTCATTGACCATCTCCTGATGGTGGTGATTCAACTGTTGGTCTGTGGTTTCAGTGGGGAATTGGCACTGCTGATGCATCGTCATTAATGATCACTTTCCAATGGACGATCACAATAATAATGATATAAGAAATGAGCTGAACAGTCATTCACTGAAACAGAATCACTGACACTGTTAATGTTTATTATCATTTTAGAGTTTAAAATAAATAATTATTATAATATACGCATTCACTATGCAAAGATAAATATGTATATATAAATGTATTTATGCACGTCTTTCAGTGCTTCGGGTAAAGGAAATGCGTGAATTGCTTTACGCATAAATAAATAAATATACAAAATTAACGCATTTCAATGGGAGACGCGTAATTTCGACATTTTCTTATTAATTTTAAATATATTCATATATTAATGTAATCATACGATTAACAACAGTTAAACATAGAAAAATTGAATTGAAAACTCAATTAACATAAACATCTACAGTCATGCGGAGGGTCGAAATGTAACAGTTCAGAGCACTCCCGTTTTGTAATTAATATAATTATTATGATTACTCAAAGAGTGATGCTCAAATGAGTCACAATGTTTGGTTTGAGCCTAAACTTCTCCCGTCCGAAACAGACATTTTGAAACACACGTTTGAGTGTCCATTCATATCACATTACACCATTCAATTCAATGGGTTCGGCCGAAGCTCATCGTTTCGATTCTCTTATATTTCTAATATAAACATTCGATGTTTTGTGGTATCGCATAACAGACATTCTAATATTTCATTTTATCATAAAATATCATAAATAACATAACACATCGGCACTTCAAATAACACATAACAGGTTAGGGTTGCATTACCGGACGCATCTCTAACGAACCCCCACCTTAGGATAGCACTGTTCAAATGATTTTATTTTCATATTTCCAAATTATTTTTAGACAAAAATGTACAGACATGAGACACACTCATTTATGGGAAAGAGATTATCGCTAATTATATGTAAGAAAGAGTTTGCGACTGTAACTAAAGGGTAAATTGGAAATTTTCCAGAGGGTCCGTCCCGTTCCAGGGGGTTCGGTCCGACTTCGGGGGGATACATTCAAATACCTCTAATTTTATCTTTAAATTAAAATTTTAATTCTTTTGATGGGATTTATCACAATATTAAAACATTATGATAAAACTTTATGCCATTCAATGGACCCGTTAATGTTAACTCATATCAAATTATTTGCATTAATATTGCAATAGAATTTATAACCGGAAAAGCATTATCGTTATGAAATTCAATTACCAAATTACATATTTACATATTTAAATGGAAATTAAATTAAATGTGAGATGAAATGAATGACTTTATTTGTAAATTGTAATTCAATATCTTTTTATTGGTCTTATGAATTGCGGAACTTTAGTAATGTGATGCATGTTCATATGCACATCTCTATTCACAATCATAATGATCATCTTTCCCTAAAAGTTGAGACCTCTTTTCTGTTACATTAGACTCGACTCATTATCTTTGGACTATTTTCTGTGGGAACATCTTAAAGGGGTCATCATTATTATAATTAAAATTTTGTGAAATTTTCTAATTAAATTATTAACAAATTTAATTTAATTTAATTTAATTTAATTTAATTTAAAACCACAAAAATATATAAGAAAATATTTGTAAAATTTAAATGCATAACGAATGCCTTCGATTCAACATGATTGAGGTGTGCGCAAATATTATGTTCAAAAATAACGTATACATTAAAGTACGAAACATGAGCCCTAAAATAAAGTAAAAATGAGTTTTAAGCGGTTTGATGCTTAAAAATAATATTACATCGGAACGTAATTTATGAATATATCTACAAATATCCATTGTCGATAATCGGGTGTTGTCAGTGCATCGATGATGCGAATGTGAGTGTCGCTAAACAATTGATTCAATCATCGATATTTATATTCTTCAATAACAATAATCGATTAATTTGTGTGCGATTAAAAAGTTTTACGTGAGTTTAGATAAAAGTTTTGCAAAACTTTTATAAATCTTAAATTATCACATTTATTACCACAGATCAAAGGAAATCCTAATGATGATGTCCGATGATGATACTGACTCAAAACGGGTGACGATGATTGTGCCCGCACCAAATGATGACGATGGGCAATGTGATGATCATATTTCCGGTCACCGTTTAGTATCGGGAGACACTAATTTAATGGACGACTCTAATGATGCTGATGGTGGTGATGATGGCGATGATGATGATGATGACGAAGATAATGACGAACGCGGTGATGATGAAGTGAATGACGATGCGACGGTTCTTCCGTATCACTCGGGTCATTCGTCCGGTCAGACTGAAGGTGGACAGTCGATTACGCATGCGCAGAATGTTAAAATTGTTAAAGTAATTAATAACATTTAATTAATTACTAATTAAATGAAATTTAATATTTAATAAAAATATTAATTGTGATTTCTCGAGCTTAGGTCGTGCCACTGCCGCACGCGCGTTCAGAAGTATGGAGTTATTTCGGTTTTATTGCTGATGATGATGGTGAAATTCAAGACAAAAAGAAGGCGATTTGCAGATTATGCGCGACTCAATTGGCGTACTCCGGAAACACGACGAATCTATTCACACACCTAAAGGCGATGCATCCCGAGGCTCAACCACAGAAATTAGCCCCCACCAATAGGTCTCCGCGCACCGGGAAAAAGGCACAGAAACGCAAATCGGATTCTCTCGATTCCGGCCCATTAATTGTCCGTGCGATTGCATATGCCAATCAACAACAAAATGCCAATGACCATCTCTTTGATGATGATACACTCAATTCTAATCCCACGAATAGCATTAAATCAGCACAAAATAAGTTACAAAATTCATTTCCCGCGGATTCTCCCGGTCATGGATCAATCGTCGCCACCGATGAGATCACTAATGTATTGGTCAATTGGTTAGTTAAGGACTGCCGACCGATTTGTATTGTCGAAGGGAAAGGGTTTCAGGATTTGATCAGACTTTTGGCCCCGGGTTATGTCATACCCGACTCCAGACGATTGACCTCATTAGTCAAGAAGAAGTATGATGAGGTGAGGAGAGACCTCATATTAAGAGCCATGCAAGATGAGTGATGGACGAGTGAAGGACAAGTGCCAGACGAGGGACAGACCTGTGAAAGCAATTGTCAATGAAATTATCATGAGTTTATTTAATTATAAATATTAAATTAATAAATTAAGTTTAAGAATGCTATAAATTGTGAATGCATTTAGAATTAATGAAACATGTATCATCATTAACTTCATCAGCGATTATTTTCTTATATAATAAATTTTTTGCACTCATATCATTAACATTTCATATAATAATCGCTTATATTTAAGTATTTACAACCGAATTGAAGAAATTGTTAAATTACTATTAAAATTAATGTCATATATTAACTCATTAATTGTTTCATTTTTATAATTGTAAATATTTTCGTGAAAATATTAAATTAAATTAATGTATTAAATTAATTTTCTTTAAAATGGAATTTCGAATTGACTTTAAAGAAATTTTTAAACTAAAATATTTGAAAATTCGACTCGTGTTTTGTCGTAATGTTTTAACCATTATTTTCACAATTTCAATGCTCAATAATCGTTAAGAATTATCAGTTATATTTTTCAATGATAATTTATCATTTCAAAAGTGAATGGGAAAATGACGTGAATTGTCATTAATTTAACGAAAAAAGCGTATAAAATGTTTATACAATCGTAACATTTCATATTTCCATGCACATAATGATTATTTTTTGCATTTCTCCTCTCATAGTATTTAAATAAATTAAATTCACTGACGCGTTACACTGTTTAAGTATCAATTCATTAAATATTTATAATTAATATACATGTATATTCATATTTTTCTGTAAATACCATAATGAGATATAAAATTAAATTGTAAAACAATGGTAAAAATATAATTAAAATATTTAAAATATTTTGTAATTAACTCCTTAATCGTTGAGTCTAATGTATTGAATGTAATATATTGAATATCATTGGATTTTGGAAAAAATAAATCAGAAATTCATAAGTGTCACGATCATTGTGTGTTAAATAAATTGCGTTTTCGTGAATATTCATTAATTATTTTAAATATTATGATGAATTTTTGCGGTGTGATTTTAATCGCAAATGTATCATATCATATCATACGGTATTATAATAGAATTTCGTGTGCGGCTTTAGCTTAAATTGTCAGTCATGCGAATCGGACATAAATGATAAATGAACATATATTGAGATGAGATGCACAATCGGATCATATTAAACGTGATTGTAAAATGCACTTTTCAATGCAAATTAAGGTGTGGAACTTTGGGATGGAATAATGATTAACATTTTTTAATATACAAAAATAAGAATAACAAATTATGAATCATACAAAAGAAATTATTAAAAAAGTTTTAAAAATTTCCGCAAAAAAATTAATTATATCATTAATGATACACCATAATTAATAATATACCATTAATGTTATCGCAACGATTTAATTATTTTTTGAATTTAAAAAAAATTACATTTTATAACATTTAAATTTTCGCACAAAAGTTTATCATTAAAATACACGCGTAATTAAAAACTATTATCACGTATCACGTTACGCAATATTTTACGCGCGATAAAAGTTGAGTCATCATTAATTACATTTATCATTTAATAAATCATATTTAAATTAATTGCGATTTTATAATTCCATATTTAATGACAATGAATAAGAATATGATTTTATGTGAAATAAATTTACATAAAAAATAATCGAACATTAATCAAAGCGAATATTTATAAATTAGAATTATACACATAAACCCCTCTAACGTGAACAAACTCTTTTGCCCGAGTCATATAAACCTTTGTTATTTTAACCTCTCTAACATGAAATCCTCTATCGTGAACAAAAATTTCCGCCGCAATATAGTCACGTTAGAGGGGTTTAAGTGTAATACGAATTTACACAATAAACTTGAGTCATCGAAAGACATTTCCATTGATTCAAATCAATTGGACAATGGTTATGGATAATCAATGGACACACTCATTCCGATCGGATTCTTCGGGAATTGAGTCAATTGCAGAGGTATGTTCATTTGCAATTAATTTTTATATTAAATTTAATATTTATTTATTGATTATCCATTTGAGCCTCAAATCATTTGACCATTTTAAAGCTCAAATTTCAAAAATTGGGATAAAAATGATAAATTAGAGATTAAAAATATTTGTTTCGACATTAATTTTCTCGTGTTTATTGTGTATATTTTCATTTCTAATGATGTAAATAATTTGCAAAATTTAGAGATGACATAATTGTTGTTATACAATGGAATTGTAAAAATTTTGCCCGAAATTTGAGTTCATTATTCAGAGTGAATAATGTTAATGTTAATGAACTCCGATCATATTTTAGTATTCCTTTTGTATTCATATTTTTTATATTTCATTCGTTCCTCAACAATAATAAAGTTATTCAAATGCCGATGAAACGCCGAATGTTAATTAACGCCTCTCATTAAAGAATATGCATTTTTATATTTGTATAATGCATTCAAATCATATATACACACATACACTTAAACCCCTCTTACGTGACCATATTCCGGCCAAAATATTTGTTCACAATAAAGAGGATTTTACGTTAGAGAAGTTAAAATAACACAGGTTTATATGATTCGGGAACTTAGAATTTGTTTACGTTAGAGAGGTTATTAGCGATAGAGAGGGTTCACGTTAGAGGAGTTTGTGTGTATTTGGAGCGTCATTTACTAATTGAATGTTTTGAGGTTATACATCATGAAAGTGGTGATATCATATCACTGATATGAGTTCATTGAAAGTTAATTTAAACATCGGTAATTATGAGTCGCATCGTAAAGAGCATTGATTTTTAAAGTGATTTTTCATTTAAATGATTTTATAAAAATTATTTACATTTTGTGATATGATAATTGTGAATTTAATTTGATTCATGCATTTTCAAAATTTATTAACGAATTATTAATGATGAGAGTAATAAAATTGTTGAGACATAAAACAGTTAAATTATACTAAAATGTGTATTTTCTTAGAAAATTGCAATAAAATTGTTAAAAGCGACAAAAGAAATTAATAATTATGCCAAAATTTTTAAGTGACTCCATTATATGGATTTATGTACATTGTTGTATGTACATTGTTGTATGTTGAGTATAATGACGTGAAATAATCCAATTGTTTCCGAAATTAATGATTAAGAAACAAATTTCAAAGTTCCTTAATAATGAGCACTTTGCTCTTCACTATTTACACGCATCGATGAATCACAACACTAAAAACTGCATTCAGTTGTAAAACTAAAGAATTCACATCGCAAAATACCGTATTTCCTCATACTTACGTTTTGTTAAAAATATAAAATTTTTGGGTTAAACAATAAAAATAATGGAAAAATGTTAAAGCGGTTCCGTTTTGGGCATACTTTTATTATAGTTTTTACATCTGACGGATTAACTCAAATCATTGAATTGATAAATTCAAAATAAAATAATTGAAAATATAAAATTTTACAGAAAACAGATGTTTCAATGTGAATGAATTCGGTATGAATAAACCGAATTTAAATATCCCAAAAGTGACGCAATAATTGATTAGCATCTTTTAAAGTGCATAATCTTTTTAAAAAACGAATGTGCGTATACTCAACGCTATGAATGGTCATGTCATAAGTTCAATTAAACACTCATGAGGCATGTCATAGATAAAGAGACAATAGAAAATTCAGACGATTTTAAAGGGGGGAATTAGGATTGGATCATTAGCATTAACATTTCCGGTTCATGATCCTTATCTAAAAGTTACGGGCGTGTGTTTGTGTCTGTGTATGGTACATGCTTCGGGATGATACTGAATGCATCTGCAGATTTGTCCATTAAAAGATAATGGTTCATTAAATTGGAAATTATCAGAAAATAAAAGTAATTATTTTCTCTTTTTTGGCTCTGTTTGTAAATGTCATAATGAAGGGGATTAAACTTTTATCGCATCTCTTTTCTCAATTTAATGTCTTTATTTTGAGGGTTTCGATAAAAATAATTAAATTAAATCGAACCCTAATTGATGATAACAATAATTGTGTCGCGTATTATATCATCATCATCAAGATTCAGATGTTAAAGCGAATCATTAAGTTAAGAGTTTATTATCGTACTCCGCGTGAGGCAATAATTAGGCACATCAAATAAACGACAATCGCATTCTTAAAGTGTCATAAAAGTGTGCAACAAACTGAGAGTTCACATAATTACGATCATTTTAAGTTAATTGCAAATGATCATATAACGAAAAAGTATTTTCGTTAATATTCCAAAATATTGTATAATTACATTAAAATTGCTGAATTTTCGGTCCCACCATTTCAGTTCCATCAAATAATTTCCAAATTCCACACAATAAAGTATTTGGTTATGAATTATATGCCTAAAAATAATGTAAACATATGTTTCAGGACCAAAAAATTGGGTCCGCATTACTATTAGTACATAAGTGGCTAATCACTTTTGGGGGTTATTACATACTCAATCACAGCGTTTAAATGCGTAAATGGTGCTTATTCCAGAGACATATAAGACACATGCCACCAATTTATGGCCCCCGACAATGCATTCGTTAATATTCGTTATGTTAGTTGAGTAATGGTTATATAACTAATAACAAATGCAATATGCAATTTTTCGGGTCTCTCATTGCAATGATACATAAGCCAAAGACCCATTGCAACATCCATTGTAACGCTGTAACTCCATAATCATAAAAATCTTTATCACCCCGAAACACTTAAAGGGGACCCGAAAAGTTTTGTGATTAGTTTGGTACAGTATCAGTTTCTCTCGGAACCATCACTAAGTTTAGCATCGCTAATGCCACATTTAATGCATTTGATTTGGATAATGCATACTCTCATTTCTGAGTCATACCAACAGTTGTAAAAGCGGAGGAACTCCTAAAGTTCCATATTTCCAGAGATTTAATGTCATAATTTTCAGCTTTTTCAGTCAGTACATTGCCATTAAATGTGCCAAAATATATGACTCGTGATGCTTTTGATTTAAGATCCTCTGCCGTTAGGGATATTATGCTATATTATGCTATATTTTAAGGCACATTCGAACCCCAAAAAATTAAGTTAAAACATAACCCCCGATATAATCCGTGCTAAGATAGCATAAAATTAGTTGGCGCTGTCATTAATTATGATTTCTCATATTTATCATACAGAGTTATTAAACGATGTTTTTCTATGTTATTCTATGATAATGATTCAACTTAATTGGATGTGTTTCGGTGCATTTCACAACACTCGTAAAGTGTAGTCATTTGTACAAAGTGCAGATCATAGGAAACTCTAAATAAATTTTTCGCGGGTTTTTTCTTAAATTCAATTACAATTTATAACAAAATTATCAAAAGTAAATTCCGTCCCTTTTATTATTCGTGTAAACGCTTTGATGATTGCCAATGATTTGTCTACGGTAATACTAATACTTGTTAAATGTCCGGGATTATGGCGATGGGGAAATTGTCATTATGACCCTTTCGCAAATTAGATAATTAAACCCATACAATGCTAAAGTTGGGAAATTGATCCGTTTACAGATAAAATAGGAGATGAGAGATCGAATTAACGCATAAACGGTAATTTATCACTGTTAAATGATAAGAAAAATTAGTGAATGGCATATCGTGACATAAGTTATATGCCGTATGATATACCATTGGTATGATATACCATTGGTCACTGTCTGCAGATGGACTTAAGCTAATCCCACGACCGTATGAAATCCCAAAACTATGATCAAATAAATCCAATCGAAAACAGAACAAAATTCTTGAGAAACATAAATATGACGCTAATGAGAAACACAATCCGAAAACACGACACACGGAAAGGAGAGCGTTGACTTTTATCTCTATTATTATGATAATTCACAATGTTCTGTTTATTTTATATGACCATAGGTATTGGATATATAACTATAGTTTTAGGTTTCTCCTGACAATTTTATTATAGTGCTTCGGGGGTCATCGCGGTCAGTCTCTAGCAATTAATTTGATTATCGATGCTGATGATAGCATTGTACGGGAGTATTATATGAGAATGGTACACAAAGAATCGTACACAAAATTCGGGGATACGCATTTAGGGATGTGATGAGAGAGGGATGAGAGGGATGAGAGAATGAAAATATACGTGTGCATTTACAAACAAAATACAGGAAAAGACATTTGCAAATGCGTTTCGTTTGCCTTTTGCATGTTTAGATGTTTGTTTCTATGATAATATAGTGGCAGAGGATAAATTGCGTCTCATTTGGCCCATTATGAGGGAATGAGATTCACAAAAGACATTCTGAGGGTAAAAAATAGAACTTAAGATAAAGAGAGTTTATATATGTTATTCGGTTAAACAACTTTCATTGATCGATCATTTTTGTGCTTATGGAGTCTCCGATGCAATCCCATGTCTTAATTATTTTAATTGCAAAAGAAAGTACCGTTCGATTGGGATGTTAAAGAACAAAAATGATGATGTAATTTCCACTCTAATGTTACAATTTGCATTACTCATAATGATGATCGGAAAAAAGAAAAGAATGACCATAAAATATGATTTTCTTATCTTTATGTGTGTTGCATCCCAATTTTACTCCTTTTCCAGATGCTAATATACATAAAGACATACATAAGACTTGTGTATATGTGTGGATTATTGCTAAAGGTATTTGTTATCAGTTATCATTATTATGGGGAACATTCTTTCCGCAAATGCTACAACAATGTTCTTATTTCGCTTCCTCTTTACTCAATTCGCATGTTTCTGCTTTAACAACGAATCGCTATTCTTTTCCCGATGCTCATTCTCATTCAATTGCATTTCTCTCTGTCTCTTTCACCGATAGCGATGAAAGAAGTGAGCGCCGTCATCATCAACTCGAGTATTAGTATTAGTGTTTAGTTAGAAAAACTTGTCTCACCCCCACCGGTACCCCCGAAATCCCCCCTTAAACAACCCTAAAAATCAATATCAAAATCATAGAGGGATTTTATTATACAAAAGTTTTATTTTTATGGGAATATATTTACGTGATTCTCTGTCGTAAAATGTTACTCAGTATAATGGCAATTTACTGCGTATTCATATCGAAGATAAGAACATTGTTGTACATTAATCAGCCTCAAGCATTATCTGGTGATTGTTTATTACAAATAAATATCCGATTAATTGTAATGCATAACAATTGATTGAGTCTCTTTGAATGGGTGATCCGAAAATTGCATTTACAGCACTTTACATTCTTCATTATTGTATTGGTTTTGCTTTAAATGTCTTTTGCCCGATTGACTTTTATGGGGGATTTGAGTCGAAAGGGGGACTAATATTTGGGGGATTTCGGGTTACGCGAGAGACGCGTGTTTTAGTTGTACGATGTACATGTTCAATTTCGAGTTGAGACAGAAGAGAATAAATGAACATAAAGAGGAGGATGAGAATAGGGATGAGGAAAAATTGAATGCAATTCTCTGTGATGCTCATGGATGAGGGATGCTGAGCGATGCTTTACGAGAGAAGTTTTCCTAAAGAACAGGCAAAAGTAAACTCAATTAGAATGCACAAGTGTAAGGGATGGTGCTATAGGGATGGGCAAATATTCCGAGAGTGCGATGCGGAGGGTTTTGCGGTACTATCCCTTGAATTGTGTATTACGCTTATGAATAAAAATATTATTCATACGTTTTACGTGCATTTATGATATCCCAATGTTTGGCGAAATAAATTTTTGATTATAAGAAATATATTTTCCGGTCTCAGTGTGTATTTTGATGAAATTTACTAATATTTTTTTGATGAGAAAAAATTATTATTAAATTTATTATTAATATAAAAAATGATTTTTTCATCACAACACATGAGTATTAAATATACATTTACATGCAAATCAATACTCATAATATAATACTAAATTTGTTTCACATTTTGTATTCATATGTCACAAGGAAAGTGCCATAATAATTCCCCATACATTTTTAAAATAAAATAAATCCGTAAACTTTAACCTCAACTAAAAGTCACGCGTCAATTGGTACCATAACTTTTCCTGTGGTAACAGTGGTAACAGTCACTGTACATCGTGAACTTTTTAGGGGTTCATTTTTAATGTAAAATCTGTTCACTGTTTCAAGTCACGATACTCCACTGCCACTGTACGCGTCATCATCACCATCACCATCACCATCATTGACTTTAAGACATGAGTCGGACCCGAAATTATCAAATGGAATCCAAAGAGAGACATCATTGAATGACGTGTGTGAACACCGAAAATATTAAATAAGCGTATGGTTTAGAATTTTCCACTATTTTTTACATAAAAATTCGACATTTATCCGTGATCTTAACCCAAATTATCGATATATTTGTATGCATGAAATTAATTAGTTTTGGAATTTATTTTTTTAATTATCCATAATTACACTTAATATTTCTAATAAAGTAGATATGATAAGATTGGTATATGTTCAAAGGCGGTCATGTATATTAAAGTGTATTTTTGAGGTTAGATTTAAGCGATAAATTTTAAGAAATATTTTTATAATTATAACTCTCAACGAAAATGGTTAATTGTGAATTCATCTGAAAATTAAAGACTCTAAAATATTTTTCTAATTATAAAGATAATACGAAACATTTTTTCAATTTAATCTAAAAAATTTAAGTTAAACTAATCAATTAATTGACTCAAAAATGTTATAATAACAGTTAATTCTGTTGAATTCTTGAGGTGCCTGCGCTTTTGTGGGGGCATTACACATAACACAGTTAACGAATGATGCACATGCTCCTCAATGCCTCTCAACGTTATCCTATGGATTCTCATTTTAGTTTTAGAGTCACTCACACAGTCAAAGGCAGAAAATCCTCCGAAGCGTGTCAAAAGAGTATAGCGGAGTGTACACACTGTGTTAAAGGAGTTTACTCACTGTACACACTGAGTGAAGACTAAAGTCTCAAAGTCAGTCACTTTTGTATTGATGAGTGAGAAGATGAGGATTGAGAGAGGATTGTGATGCAAAAGTTTCTATACTTTGGTATGTGTTGCGGTGGTTTTGTACCGTTCACTGAGACCTGAAAAAGGGACTCATCATTTTACTATTTATATTGTGCGGTCATAAAGTTGTGGTCTCAGCACACTTTTTTGATGACTTTTTTCTTAGTTTAATATTTCATTCTAAATGATGTGAATACACACAAATGCCGTTTTTACTCATGATTCATATGAACAGCATCCGTAACTCAAATGATCGCTCACAGCACAATGATGATGATTTTGATGATGATGGTTCCACTAAATAATAATGATAATGGAAGATTTTTTACGGTCATTAAGGGTTACGGTGTTAAGGGTTAAAATGTGCTAAGAAAGTGATTTAAAGTGTTAAACTCTTTACCAAAGAAAATTCTCATATTAAATTCATGTTTAATATTTAACGTTTAACTGTGACAATATATTGTCGATGATTGTCGATGACTAAAAGTGACTGAAAACATTGTTTATGAATAACTAAAAAATCGTATGGTTCTGGTGTTTTATTATTAAAACACGCGTCTCTATAATAAACAGTGTGTCAAATATTTGGTACATATGCATGTATCTTCTGCCATCATCTTTCTCATCTTTATCATTATTATTATGGTTCATGACTCTCATCCTCTCATTTTCTCATCTCATCTCATCTCTTAAGCCATTAAAACAATTTTCATCGTCAATACGCTAAACTTCTATGGCAGAGGCACTTTATCATGATGCTAATTGATTTAATGCGGCAATGGGTGGGTACTGATTTGACACATGTATTTATTATATTGTTATATATGGTATAATATACGCATACATTAATAATTTTATCATAAATTTTTCCATTAGTTTTTTACTAATTAATTACTATGATTTTTCATGAATCACACGAATCATTCTAATGAAAGGGTTTCATATTTATTCTTATTATTAATTAACATTATTATATCGTTAATATTCTATGATTAAACAAAATTAAACTCTATTTAAAGTGTTAAGTATTTTCATGAAACGAATTAAAAATTAATTTCATATTTCGTTGATTATGAATGTGTTTAATGTCTTTTGATAATTGAAATTCCGTATAAATTTAAATAATTAATGAAATCGGTCTTTAAAAATGATTTATTTTTGTCAGTTTTAGAATTTTTCCACTTATTTTAAGAGTAATACTACAATGTTAATACAACAATAGTCATACAATGTTTTTATAGTTTCTCTTTCATCACGTCGAAAACGTGTAATGCAATGATAGTGATGCACATTTTTGTATTGCCTCATCTTTTTTCTCTTTCATTTTTGCGATTCTTTCATCAGTAATTCCCCCGAATATCGGTAATGCCGAAATGCCCATTTTCAAATCACTTCCCTCAGTTGTGGCATAACACAAAACCGCAACACTATTGTCATTGTTATAGTTTTTTGTGTTGAACATTATGGCGCATACACATGTATATGTATCAATAGTTTGTTATATGATTTTCTTTTTTGACCCGAAAAATTCTTTTGTGGTTCTTTTTCACAGCATTTTTGCGATACCATAACATTCGCAAGACACTTGTTTCACCATATGAATGAATAAAATGTGTCGGAATAACTAAAAAACTTCCATTTGAATTACCATAAAATGGTCAAATTACAGAGGAAAAGATAATTGGGAAATGTCTTAATTAAGTGTTTTACATATTTATAAGACCCTCCGCCATATCTATGGCCAAACTTTTGTTCACGTCTCACTGCGTTATCACTCCGCATCTGATCCCCCATCCGCATCCTCTCCTCTAGAGAAACTCACAGATCATACAGATATAGATTGGCTCTATCGTTGAATCTTTTATCTTTTTCCTTTTATGTATCTATGCTCGTACTGTACTCGCATCTTAACTGAGGTTTATATATATTTTGCTCCACTATCATATCATTGGCCTTTTCGGTTCTCTCACGGATTTATCAGTCGCATCAAAACTCTAGTATTATACCATCGCTCAAATATATACAGAATATATATATATAAATATGAAATGTGTATGTGTAGAGTATCACTGATGATAATATATGCCCCTTTTTGGTCAAAGGTAATGGAAATATTTTGCACCATACATTTGCTGTAACAAAACAGAAAATTCGTAATTTTTCAAAAAATTCGGGATATATTTTCAAATTTACGAAAACATCAGAGACATTTACAATTAATCTTTAACTGACCTCTTTAAGTATAATGCTGAATGACCTTTTAAGAGCAGTTTAATGAAAAGCAATATAAATAAAACGAATTTTTTCACTTTAAAAATATTATAGCGATTAACTAATTTAATTGTCTCTTTTCCATGATAGCTATGGTAGAGCGGTCTCAATCTCATCCCAACTCACATCCCCATCCCCATCCACAACAACATCATCATCATGGCAATAATCCTAATCAAACTCAATTGGAATTGGAATCCGCAGCGAAAGCGTATTTAGAAAATAATGTGCGATACTATTTGCAAAATGTGAATAACACTAATCCAATTGGGAATTGTCCAAATGGGATCAGTTCAGCATCTGCAATCAATAACCAACAATCGACGAATAAAAATGCCGCCGCTGATTTCATCGCGAGGTAATGACACTTTATAATGACTTAGAAATTCCCTTTTTTAACACTTTTTTGCGTAACGGAATTTTTTAAACAAAAAACTCTATTACAATATAATATAATTAAAGATAAGTAATTAAGAGTATTAATGGGAATGTGCTGCTAATAGTATTACCGTAAATTTTCTCTCACTTAAACTTCACGTGCGTGAGAGTTTTATACTGCATTTTTGGCATTCTCAGACTAATTATAAGAGTTGCAATGAATCAATTAGAGTTGCCGTGTCCTTTAATACCTCTTCCTGATTAAAGTCGGAAACCCCCGGGAATATACAATTATAAATTTAGTGATTACATAATGTTTTTGGTATTCGTTATTAAAGTTCTGTTTTATGCTTTTTGTGTTTTGCTTCTCTGTCGGAGGGTCGATCAGAGTCAGAGCTTTGAGGGCATATTCGGGAATCCTTTCAAAAACATATTCACCTGACAATTCTAAGATCAATAAAGTTAGAGTTGACTACTATTATAGGGCTTAATATTTTTTGCGTGTCACTGATTTTAGTGTATTATTATTATTATGCGTTAAAAAAGTGAAAAAAGTTCATGAATTAGAATATCAATTAAATGTTTAAGAAATTTTAATTTTGAAATTAATTTGATTATTATTGTCCTAAAATTTTTTGAAAATCCTATAAAATAACGAAAAAATAAAAATACAAAAAATGCTCATTTCAAAGTTTTAAATCACTTAAATTACAGCACCATTCACAAAAATGTTTTGGCACTGTTGAAACAAATATTTCTTTAAGGATCATTATAACGCCTCTCCTCAAATCTTAAATCTTTAAACCCATTTCTTTGATTTTCCTAAATATATATCCCAAAATACTAAAGTATCCTCATGACACCTCTTCTTGGCCCGTGTTTCCGCTTAAAATTTATCGCATTTTATATGATACATCCATTCACATAAAGCACTATAATTTAAAAGGCAAAATTTGGGCCGTTCTTTACTAAGAAATTTGTAAAATTCGTTCGGTGCTCATTTAATATGTGTGCGTTTAGATTTGTTTTAGAACTTTTGTAACGCTTTTAAATTATTTGTACGGACATTTATTCTTATTTATTTACTATTTCAAACCCTATTTTAAGGGTTGTTTTGTTGAGGCATTTATTTAAGACGATTATAAAAGACATTTGTGTGTTGAGTCGAACCATAACATCGCAAAATTAAAACAGGAATTTTAAAGGTTGAAGTGTGTCGGATGTTTGTATTTACGCGTTAAGCACCATTATCATCACTCCTAAATTTAGGTCGACTAAAATTACTTTATATTAATTATATTAATTAATTGCATACTAAAAATTGCAGATAAAAATAAATTTTCCAAAATATACAATAATCTTAAATATGAAAAAATATATTCAATTCTCTTAAATACACATTTGATTTTGAAAAATGTCCGTAAATCATAACGATATGATTACATGGAACAAACTCCAGTCCCATCATCTCCAACAGCACTCAAACGAATCTATTAAATATATATTTTAATGGGAACAGAGAGAGGAAACTCTTAAGAAACTTTAGGAAAACTCTAATGGCAGAGCATTACGCATACACTTATAATATATCAATCATCATGCAAAAGTCTATTGAAAAGTAAACTTTTTTGGCGTTACGTATACAATATTATTACACATTAGACTATTACCTTAAAGATCAGTACGGTTCTAACAGTAAAACGTAAACGTTCACTCCGTTATGTCATAACAGTTAATGTTTTTAAGTTAAACGCGCGTATATTTTTTTAAAACGATTGAGAGGGGAGAGAACCGTACAGAGAGGGAAAGTGTAAAGGAATTACTGGCATTAGCATCTGTAAGGAGAGAAATCAGTTGAGAGTAAAGATCTTTTAAAGAAACAGTGTTTAAACTGATTTTTTGAAAGGCATTTCCGATACAACACATACTGCACCCCTAAAAGGGGCGGCGGAACCTTTTTTAAAGTACGAAATTAGACACGTGTCGGATGTTTTCATAGCGATTCATTCCAATGACACAGTTCGATGCTTAAGTTTTCACTGACCTTTAGTATGTTACGGACCTTATTTATAGGTTCTCACATACAATTAAAATATACGACCTTAAATAGCATTAGTCTCAACTGTCCATGATACACATAACGTGCATACAGTGTGAGTGTAAAGGGTCTGTTAAAGAAAAGGAATGAAAGAAATAAGAAAAGAACATATTAGAAAATGTTCTTTTTTCCAGTGAAAGGAGCGGGCGACAGATGTTTTCATCTGCTGCATCATCATCATCAGCATCATCAGCATCATCATCATCATCATTGGCCAAGAGGTTTCTTTACCCCCCATACCCTTATAACTGTATCTTTATTTCGCAATAGAAATTGTGAGCATTGCACGGGTATAATATAGTATCAGTATAGTATCAGTATATGCCAATTGGTGTATACCAATTTCGGTGTTTTCTATTTTCTCATTTCTTTTTCTCTTTAACATCTAACATCACACATCCTCTCATCCTGAACATCCCAACGCAACACATATCACACACGAGTGACACTTCTCCAATCACTTTTTTGTGTGTGTATATGTTTCTCAATTTCTTGACGACGCTGATGCCTCTTATCACAGTGCATTTTGCCATTTTCATCTTTCATAGTATTTCATGCTCTTTCTTTGCCTTTAGTAATGTCATTGATATTTGTTAATATTGTTTATACAACAGTCGTGAGTTAATCTTTTCCTCGTACTTTGGGATTGGATTCCATTGAGAGAGTCTCTTTCACTTACATTTTTGATTTTAGCCTCTTTTTGCTTAATATTTTCGGATAAATAATAATGCATTATTATATACTCCTAATGAATGGTAATTTTATGCAGAAATTGATAATTAAGCATTTCTGATTTAATATACTATTAAATGAATAATGATAATTTACATATGCAATTGAATTATAAGTATTAATGAAATATTTCAGTACAAAAGAATCACACATCCATATTCACATGAACATTCACATCCTCATATGTGACTCTGTGACTCTCACATCCATTCATGTGAATTCGTTTTACAATGATACTTCAACTCCAATGGTATTCTCCACAAACAAAGCACATCATTGTCTTTATTATCATACTTATACTTAAAGGTCCAAAGAACTGCAAAAATGTGAGGGAATTGAGACTATTTATATATGTTTTAGGAATACACATTTCCAGTAATGGTCTTTAATGTTAACGTATGACTAATTTGGCCAATTTTAGCAGCACCCGAAAAGGAGAAATTAGCGAGAAATTACTGTGAAATGTCCTATAAGTTCAACAGAGTCTGGTGTATCATTTTTTGGAAAATTATGAATATTATTGTGGAGAGGAATTTGAAAGTTTACGAATAATAAATATTCAAAATTCACTATAAATTAACTTTATAATTGACATATTTGAAAATATTCAGATTTTTTTAAAAAATCATTTCAAAAATGTTTGTAATACGATGTAAGATTATCAATAATTAGCAGTGCAGTAAAGTGCATCATTATCTGCATACTCAATTGGGTCTGTTAAATATGATTATAAAATGCTCCGAAAATCAATAATCAATAACGTTATACAATGAATAAAAACGCTTTTTATTGAAATTTCCCTAATGACATACACACGCATATGATTCATGAATATACATCAATTAAATTTAAGTATGTTATGCATTGGAATCTGTCGTGTATAGTATGGTATAGTATCTCATGAATTGTATTGTTGAGGATAATCAATAATAAACTTTTAATAAATGGGGCGGCATCCAAATGAAAGGTTAACCTTAACCTTCAAAGTGATTAGTCTTATGACGGACATCGGATATAAGTATTTATGATGGAAATGGATAAATAAAAAATGGATCATTAAAGGGCATCACTCGAAAACAATCATCATCAATGCTATGATGAAACGATAGGTTCAAAAAGCGAGAGGGGAAATCATCACAAATATAATATACAATGAAAATCGATCTCTCACTGCGGGTCTCTAAAAAGTTATTGCGATACTGCAATTTGTCACCATTTATCATCGATGGACTATGATAGTGTTATCACTGTTATCACTGTTTTTATATTTTGGGGGTTCTCTTTATTCTAAGGGATTTTCATCAGAAAAAAGCTTCAAAAAGGGACAGAAATATTTTTGGTGAAAAAATATCATTCCTTAAGCCTGAAGTGGGGATTCATTCGATTGCGATCATTATCATTGATGTGATATCTTTTTCGGGTGATGATAATACGCATCGCGGTGTATCATTCTCACGGTCCGGTGATGATCGGATGTTCATATGAGGAGAGGGATATTATATGTGATGATTAAAAATGAGATCATAGATTAACGATTAAGTCTTAAATGTGAACTCATAATTCATTTAAATTAATCATGTTTAATTGAAGTTACATTTGAATTGATTATGTTCCTAATTACAAAGAAATGGCAAAAATTAGTTTTAAGGGAAATCAATTAAATTGAACAATCGAAAGAACCGACAGAAAAATCTTTTCAGAGTCTTCGTGCAGCGTTAAGTCATAACTGCTGAAACGGGAATAAAGCCACAGACTAACAGTACTAACATAACTGTAGTGCAATGGTAAAGCAATAATACTGAAGAAAGAGGAAAATATCTTATTATTGATTCACGTCACACACTTAGTGTTGAATTACCAATCTCCAATGAGAAATGCGCGTACGTGCGGTTTTATTTGGCACGTGCAGCGAGTGTAATAGTGATATTTAAAGAGTAAATAGTGAGATGCGTTTCTCAAAGAGACGCATTCGTGAGGATTCGGGTGCTGAGAATGATATGCTCAGGAATAATATGAGAATTTTAAAGGAGAATCTTATTATTTACGGCGTATATTCGTTTATACAGTCAAACATCATCCAATTACCATCTGACCATGAGAAGCCATGAGTACAGTGACGACCGAATGGGAAACCTTAAATTTTCCCTGTATAATGATGCCGCAATAATGAAAAATGAGACTGACTTTTTAAGTTCAAAGGTTATGTTCTGCTGACAAAAGCATTGCTCATATAATGGAATTTTACTGTATATTGCGAAGTGAAACGATCGGAAATTGTGTACCGTCATAGGGATGCGATTCTGAGGAGAAAATGATCTTCAAAATGTGATAATAAACTATTTCTTAGGAAATATATATATAAAGGATTTAGCGTATGGCGATGATATATGCGCGTGAGGATTATCTTTAGGTCTATGCCTTTCGTAAGTGTCCTTTGACCATAGAGTGCACGATTCATCATTGGATAAGTTAATGCTAATAAATAGCGTGACAATGACCCTCGGCTATTAGAGTAGAGGCGTTGGATTAGGGCTGCCCCTTTTGGTATAGATTTATATTTTGCAAATCATAAGTGTTTTATATGCTATCATTTAACATAAAAGTTCAATACAAATAGTAATTGATTTGCGGCAAAAATAATTAATTTTTGAGAAATTTTTATTAATTCATTTCATTGAAAAATGATTATAGACATTCAATTTATATGCAAAACAAATTGCACATTAATCTATATTAATCTATAAATTGTACAAAAATGTTTAGTAATTTATAATATCCTCAATAAATGCACCATTTAATTGCTCTAAATTAATTACGGTAATTAATGGTTCCAATTAAATGTAATGCGACACATTAAATAAGGTGTGTTTAATTAATATCTCCATTAAAATATGGTTAATTATAGTTTATGATAATTAAGATAATAAACAATAAATTATATACAATCATATACAACTGATAAATAATTTAATTTAATTGATGTTTATATATAAATTGAGAAATTTAATACGTGTCCATTTAACCGCAAAAACAACAATTTTTCAACACTAAAATACACGATAAGCTCAGCGCACCTCAAAACCTGAGACAAAACGGTGATACCCGTGAAAATCCAATAATCCTCATCTGAACGATTCCCAAAAAGTTTCTCACTAAAAGATAGTTTATAACAGTACCCCGAATGGAGTTCCCCGTAACTTCCCCTTAATCTGAATGCGTCTCGAATCGCATCTTAACTCACAAAGTCAGTGAGCGAATGCCTTAATGCAAAGCCAATGCCATAATGCAAAGCCAATGCCAATCTCAGATATCGATGGACCCCCGTAAGACGAAAGATATTGATCAGTATGAGCCTTTAGCACCCCTTCTCTAGCATAACACGCAATTCCCCGTATCATGTGAAACTCACTTTTTTGGAACAAAGTGTGGCATTTCTTGAGTCTGATGCCTCATGCCTCACTATTCCCCCATCGCTGCCCCCATTTAGCAGCAAACCCATTAAGCCTCTAATAGTCTGATCGGCAACTGTGACACTTATCTTAATAGCATTTAATCCAATTTATCCCAAACTCTACTGTAGGGCCACCAAATTAAGCAAAAGCACCGCCATCACCAGCAGCAGATCACACTCTTCGGTAGGGACGTCTTACAGTGAGATTATCACGAAGTTGCAACCGATACCATCGTTATTATCCTCAACTTCATCATCGCCAATTAAGAAATCCTCATTTATGTCCCCGCGGATGCGATCGGCTCAGGAACACCCTTTGGGGAAAGTTAAGGTCATCTTAAGGGTGACCAATAATGGTCAACATGAGGAAGCGGCTACGAACAGACCATTCCTAAAGATTGATAACGCACGGAGACAAATAACTCTTTATGATCCGACTCTACTTTCATCATACGAGGATAATCAAAGACCGGCAGCGCCAAAGATGTTCGCTTTCGATGCCATTCTTAATGGTGGAACCGGAAATGGGAATCAATCACTGGTAAATTATTAATTTCATTTATCACGGAGTATAGTAATTTATTATTAATATGAAAGTAATTTAATAATGAATGAGAAAAACGAAATTTCTGAGCATTTCATTAGAAACATTTCTAATTCGATGAGAGAAAACGTGACATTTCATGTAAAGCATTGTCTAATGAATAGAATTTTAATTCACATGAATCCACTAATGGTTATCTCCAATTTTAATCGTAATTTGACAGATCCTTTCAAAATATTTTAATTGTTTTGTTATGCATATGAATCTATTTTCATTTACCTCATATCATATTCATGTCCCGTATATTAAAAGATTTCCGAAATGTCATTTTAGAATCAATAATATACATTTGAATGAACATATTAACAAATAAAGTTCGAAAATCAACATTTTGGATTACATTGAAATTAAAATTTCCCATTACAGTCAAACCTCATCTTTTTATATACGTGCAAGAAAATGTTTTATGTAATTAGTTTTTCCTGTACCTATTTGTTTATTTCATATCTATGTATTCATGATTCATATCGCTGAAACTTATGTGCTCACTTCAGTACTGTTTCCGCTTTCACTGTCCTTTGTTCCCCCATTTTGTGATTATTACGATTAAATAAATTCAAAATCAGTTATTTATTTAATAATAATTTATTAATTTGTGAAATTTATTGGAATGTAATCCATTTTCGAACTTTATTCAGTATAAGAGATGATATTTTATTCGGAATATTTTAAAAGTAATTATTACTTACATTTGCAACTAATTGTTGCAGACAGACCAACAGACAGACCAACAGACAGTTGATTATTTCAATAGTATTGAATGGTTATTTATTATTTAATCGATTTATTTAATTAATTCTTTTTTAAGGGTTTGAAAAACGATCGAATATTTCGAAGATTTTTCTATTACTTTAAAAGCTAAAAATTTCCAACACTTTCGGGGGATATAAAAATGGATCATTTATTTTCTTATTCAATAACATTTAATGGTATTCATCACTTATCTATTATAATCTATTATACGACAGAACTAAAAAATTGAAAAAATACAATACTAAAACATTTTTGAAAAATTTACGCATCATATTTTATTACACAATAAATCTCAAAACAAATATTGCATCACAAACTCAATATTAAAATAGAGTCGTGATATATGCATACATCGAGATTTTCATACACATCGATGTTCACTGAACATTACTAAATAAGGTGCACAATTTTAGATGAAAAAAGTCGGTAAACATAATCGGTTATGGATTTTCAAGATAAATGATGGTAATTGATATTATTGCGAAACATTTAATAAAATTAATAACATGTTTTGTGTTTAATTACTTTATTTGTACACTTTATAATCTCTGCACATAAAATTCAATCACATTTATTCATAAACTATAAAAATCTTCCCAAAGTTATGGATCTTACCCAAAGTATTGAAATTCTCTCATACCTTTTTGAGCATCACACATACAATACCTATCATTTGATAGATCATTCATCTTTCATCATATCACAGCACATTATGATTTATATCAAAAATACTCACACATATAAATATATGTAATATTTTATTATCTCATCATAGGAACTCTCAAAAGCATCACTTCCGGAGCTGATCGATGCGGTTATGAATGGCAATGATGCGGTGCTATTCGCTTTGGGGAAAACGGGTCAGTCAAACGGTCACTCAATTATTATTTAATAGAAGGGTATAGTATAGCCCTGTACTGTAATGACGCGGTTATATACAAAAGTATTTAGACCATTATATGATGGGTTCGAGGGTATGACTTTTGCCATCAATAATAAAGTCAGTAGAGGAGTGTCAGAGTCACTCAATAAACCATAATAAATAAAAAAAGTGTGTGTTTCGTGTGCACTCACTTTACTCTCTCTTTTTAGAGACTCTTATAAAACACATACCATATTATTGTATTATTACCGAACTTATATTGCGACCCAATTTCACACTCCATTGACCCCCTATATATTGTGTATACAGTGTGTACCGTACTATTTATGGTATTAGAGTTTCAATCGTATCTCAAATGCGTATGAAACACTTTGATCTATGATGAGACATTTGTATTCTTTCACTTCTTTGAGTCCTCAAATTCCATGTTTATTGATGCTGATCATTTAAATATCTTCAAAATTAATTGTGAGTGCGATATTCAAAGGAATTCGATACTAAAATTTAATTTTTGTTAAAAATCGGCTAAATATTGATTATCGTAATTCGATCATAAATAATGGTCAATATCAATGGTCAGAGTATAGAATATTAATTTGAAATTATATTTCGGGAAATAACTTTTTTCGGTGGAATAATAGATCTGTCCATTTCATGTGCACATATATATTAATGTATTATGGAAATAGAAATACCATTAAATCAATTGATTAAATCAATTCTCAATAAGAGCATCGATAAGCAATTTGTTGAGAAAAAACTAAATTCATGCGGATAATTCGATTGAATGTCGCGGTACTTTAATCAGAAAGAATCACACGCATAATAAAAAACATGATATTGAATAATATTGAAATACAATGTTACGCAACATTTGATTTTGTGATAAAATAAAAAGTAAAACAAATGTAAAGGCATATAAAAAGTATACATAAAAGTATATATACTCAGTGATACTACACGATAACTGATTTGGTTTTGTATCTGAAAGCTGAGCCCGTATCTCATTCAGTTCTTTATTTTTGGGATTTTTGGGTTTTTATTCCATTACTGAGTTATTCTATAGACGATCGACGATCCGTTATAGGGTATGAGTTAAGGTTCCACAGTAAAAGTGTATTGAATTACCGCGAATCGTGAAAAAACGCAAAAATCTTTTAGCTTTAGTCTCTTAAAAGAGCCTAAAGTCTAAGAATGAGAGTATAAAGAGACTGAACAAAAAAGTTAATATAAGAGAGGATCTCATTGCATCAATTTATGCTGCTGCTGTAGGGCATGAGTTAACTGACCTCAGGTCACACATGATGGGAATGGGTTTTTATTTTCAATTTATAAAGTTTTAGACAGTGTTGTGTTGCGGAAAGTGAATGAAGAAAAAACGGAAGAAAATTGATAAGAATCGGCGAAATTTCGTGATACAAATACGTGATAACATTGAATTCAAAGCATAGAGAAGGTTCAAACGGAAAGTTTAGAGAAATTCTAAAGTAAATTTCTATGAATTAATGGGAATATACACTTTTTAGAGCTCCGCTAAAGGGTGAGAGTATAAAAGAAATATGTTAAATATCAAAATATTTATCATTTAAAGAGTTTATTTTAGAAATAAAATAAACCCAAAAATCACATGCTGAACATACACTTGTATTTGTATCATAATAATATATTATTTATTTATGTATTTATGTATGACATATATTGACAATTGATGCAATAGTAAAGCGAAAAAACAGTGTAAAAAACCTGACCCAAAATCACCTCCAAAAAAGGGTCTCACAAAATAAATATATCACATTTTGAAAGGAGCAGAAACATGTGATGCTGAAACATGTGTATTAATATATTAATATTAATATCACAATATCCATAGCATGGCACAAACATTGTGCGACACTATTGATCCATTGTTATCCCATAGTTTATTATATATCACAGGAGAGTAAAGTTTTGGGTCAATAGAGGACCAAACATATTGCTTTGTTCATTGTTTGGCATTGTTCAAGAGGTGGCAGAGGAAAATGATGAGGGCCTACGCTGTGGAGCGACAGAAACACTAAAGTCGGTCCCTAAACAAACATATATCAACACTCGAATGAAACCTATTGTTGTGTCTGTCCCTTCACCGGTGAGAAAAGTGAAAAGCCCATTAATCCACTGACTATCGAATCGGGTAATTAGGTATGGGCATTAATGGGTTCGCCGCTTCGACTCTCCATCAGCCTTTATTTGTTTCCATTGATCGTTTGGGGTTCCTTTTGGTACATTCAGTGCTTCTCCGGCACTTCTATTATATTATATGATCTTAAAGACTTTGGCTCTTTTATTTTCTCCTTAACTCAACTCTCAGCATCAGCATCCACTTTCTTTCGCATGACGCTCAATATAATGGATTAGAGTTTTAAGAGAAAGAAAAAAGTTTTTAAACAGAAAATTAAATTTTAATTTCCAAATCAAATGAAATAAATGATATTTGTGTATATGCGAATACAAATAGCGTCTGAGTTAATAAGTAATTTATTCCACTAATTGCGTTCGCGTCATGATCAATATGTATATACGAATATATACAAATTAAAAATACAAATGACAAATCATGGATAAACTTAAATCGTTAAAATTACAAATTTAAAAGGTTAATCCAAATGAATGTCCCTTAATTTTTCAGTTTATTAATTGTGTTTAATTTGCTTTATTTGTAGTGACATAATTAAATCGATGGGTTTAGATATAATATAAATAAATAAAATGAAATATTTATAAATTTTTGTAAATCAAATCAAATATTAAGACATAATTGATAGGGATAAAAGATTAACGACATTTATTGGGAGCTCACTTCAAGCCCTATACAATCGTGAAATCACTGAGCAGCACATTGATGAATCGATGTGCCTTTTGATTGACTAACTTCTAATGGATTTCACTACTAACAGTACAATATCTGTTACAATACAATGTCAATGTGCGGCCGAAAACGCCACTCTCAAAACAGAGGAAAACACACTTTTTGTTCGTTAAAGTGTCTGTGTCTGTGTTTTTTGTTTGTGCAGCGAAAGATGACCAAAATGATGTCAGATCAATCGATAGTGAAAAACAATGGAAAGTACTATTGTAAATGAATTACATTGTATAAAGATGTTCATGTTAATCTCATTAAATTCTATGACACTTAATACTTGATCTTTGAGTGGGAAATTTAAATTTTCTTATTATTGTTGATTCAACACAAGTTACGTGTGTTTGAATTGTATTGATTAATGAGGAATTTAATCGAAACATTAATATTGATTCAAAATGAATTATCTTAAAATTTCAAAGTTAAAAAAATTAAATTAAATAATGCATTTTTAAACCCTAATAAATGATGAAAATTCTTTTCAAAAAGAAAATAAATAAATTACTAATGATTGATTACGTCACTGCTGAAACATTAACTTTGTGATAACTCAATAATTGAGATGATCCTATGGTTTGAGTGGCGAAACATGAACAAAATTAATTAATATTTAAATTAGTTTTGGGGAATGGGGTTTTGGCCAATTGAGTGATATATATTCCAATGAGTGACACAAAGTAATTTGCATTTACATTAAAATATAAGTTTTATGCAAAATTCGAGAGAAACGTTTTAATATGCCCCTTATTATAGTTACACAATACTATGGGAGTAATAAAAGTTTTAGTAAATTTTTGAAACTTTACGCTTCGGAAAAAGTAAATGAAACGTCTAAAATTTATACGGAATCATCAATTTTCAACACACGAAAGACCCAAAACGAGAAAATGGATTAATATTGTTAATACAATTGTATTCTCTATACAAATAAATTACACATTCAATGTTATGGCAGACAAATCTATAACAGTAAAGCGTGAGACGAGACAATTTAATTAAGAGATTAATATAATCCATCATTTCAAAGAGAGAGGAAAGATGATCCTACATTCGGTCAATGGTCTAACCAATTAATGGCACTTACAACAGTACCGGAATAACTATGAGAGAACAAATACAATACTAATCATACTAATACTATAGTATATTTTTATACATTATATCCGTGCGATGTTAAACATTGTTTATTTCTCTTTTGCCAATTCCCAACTCCCATAGGGACTCGAGAGACAATGCTGGCCACTGACGGGCTAATGGTGTACGCCATTAATTGGCTTTTTGGTGCACTGAAAGCGTCCAAAAGGAGATTCGCTATTAAATGCTCCGCCGCTGAGATAAACCACAATGGAATCACCGACCTTATGGCGGGACATCATCCATCATCATCATCAACATCATCATCATCCGTAGCGGCGAAGAATTTAATGAAAAACAGCACATCAGTGATCTCAGGTCTCAGAGAGATATCGTGTATCAGTGCCAAACGAGCAGCGCATTGTCTCGACATCGCCACTAATTATTATAATGGCAATTATCGTAATTATGGCCATAATCAGGAGAATCTCATTCATAGTGATAATGGATCATCCACTAATTCATTACTCTTCACTTTGCACCTCTATCAGTACACCATTATCACATCCGCGTGCGGCAAAAATACAGGTAATGGATTATTAAGTTCGGGTATTTTTCGTCGAATCGTTTTTCATCGAAACCACTTTTATCAGATGCAACATTCTCCCACTATAATAAACCCAATGTTATACATTTAACAGATAGATTTTCATTAATAAATTGTACTTTATATGAATTAATTATTAAAAAATAGATTTTAATAAATGTTATATACATGTACGTATATGCATATCAATACCGTATATATCAATAGGGTTTACTTTAGCGGGAGTTATCGTGTTCCTTAAATAAAAAATAGCATTCGACGAAAAGCGATTCGATGAAACTTACCGATTATTGAATATTATATATAAGTTATTGTTTTTGGAACATTTCAATATTTACTTAATATACTTAAATACACTTCAGTGCCGATTTAAGTGGTGCTTTCGATTTCAGAAAAGTGTCACTAAAAACGAAATGTCATTTAAAATGAACAGATATTCAAAGAACTTTTATATTTAAGACTTTGCAATTGATTATTTCGTTTGTCTTATATTTTTACAATTGATTAATTGAAATTTTTAATGAAATCATTAAATTTTCTTAATTATAAACCATTCCCGAGTGATTCACAATTCATTATTATTAATTATACTTTGGGGTACATTATAAACTTTAACTTTTTTTTCAAGTTTCATATGAACACTGCTCACTTATACCGAATACAATCATCATCATAATCTTTATTAAAGTTTTGTTAATTTTGTTTTTCGAAGGTATGGTAATTGTATTCGGTTAATTTAATTGACAGGAATATATAAACATTCAAAACACGCAAATTAAATATTTTCAGATATAATTAGCATATCATAGGTCATATCATAGGTGATCATTTGTTTTTGACTCCACAAACGCGTCAAGAAAAGCAAAGTTTATTTTGAGTGTATTTTCCTTATTATTAAGTTTATGAAAAAATGAAAATGTGATTCTTTACTCATCGGCACATTAAGAAAAACTCTACAATTATTTCAGGTCTTTAAACATTTTATATAATCCATGATATATGCTGACTCTTAACGTGCACATTATTTAAAATCGATATTTAAAAAATATATCAAATTTCGGAAGCGTATAGCATCATCACTGACACATTTGTGTGTAATAAATTACTCATTAATTTAATGAT